>CATIWQ010065439.1:0-14873 GCA_949673415.1 Euphorbia schlechtendalii | reverse complement strand
GATGTTTACTTGCGACATTCTACCATTGGCATGCAAGCAATCAAAATAAACATATGCATAAAGATTCAGCAAAAATGACAATTCATTGATGAACTTAACAGGGGTATAAATGTTTCAAATGATTTGACTCCTGCCATCAATTAACCTTTTCAAGTTTTCCAACCAATGTGGTTCTCTCGATGTCCTAAGTTTTTCTTGAGCCGCCCTTTTCGGGTTTTCAACTCAGGGGACTATTCTTTTTGTGTTTTGAAAATAAGCCCTAATTTTGCTCAACTAACCGAGTGTTAATTGATAGGCTAATTACAAATTTATTCTTTTTGCTCGTACTACTTTTTATTGATTTATTTCTTTCACCTATGCATGATAGCAATTGTGTAAGGTTTGGTAGATTTGGTAGATCAGTCACCGTCCATGTCCATGACTTCATTTATTATCTCGTTCAGCGTTTCTGACCGATTGGTTGGTGCCTGCGTCTCTTTGTAAGCTTGAGGTGTATTTGATGATGAGTCTTGATGATTGCCCCACAAATAGTAGCGAGCTGTGTGAAGGAACTGTTGACGTGTTCAATGGTCTGACTTCTTTTCATTTTTAACATTGACTCTTGTTTGAAATGAAGGTGATCCGTGTGATGGAGTTGTTGACGTGTTCAATGATCCAACTCCTTCTTTGTGACATTGCGCCAGTTGTTTGGTCCCATGAATGGTGGTGATGGAGTTGTTAACGTGTTCAACGATCTGACTCCTTCATGGCATTACGTCGGTTGTTTGGTCTTGCAAATGGTTATGATGGAGTTGTTGATGTGTTCAACGATCTCACTCCTTCTTTGTGGCATTGCGCAGGTTGTTTGGTCCCAACTTGCTTGGTCGACGTTTTGGCCTTATTCTAGCTTCGATCCTTTTGATCTTTGCATGTTTCGTTCTCTTGGTTGAGTCGGTGGACGTTTCGTGCTTGAAGATCTTTCCATTGATCTTTCGTCCTTATATGATGAGGCAATTGCTATCACGCGTTGTCTAAGTACATGTATTTGTCTCTCACTTTCTCTCAAGAGTCAAATCATTTGAATTTATTATGGGGAATCCATTTATACCCAAATTAATCTCATAAAATGATGTGTCACACGTGCTAAAAACATTATGAATATGTTTATGAGAATGCGTGATATCATTGATAAAATATCAAGCAAATAAATAAAGGTCAATTTATTCAAAATTCAAATGCCACATGGGCAAAGTAGCTTAAAGCTAATTTATTACATAATAATCCCTCATGCTAGTCCCCCCCAGATGTATCAATGGATTTGAAGTGCTCCATCCTATCTGCCTTTTCAAACACTTCTTATTAGCTTGAAAAGATGTCTGATCCAAGCTTGTTCTTGTATGATGGTAGTGCACCGTCTGGAAGCTTGGTTATCATCTCTGGTAGAGTTAAGCGAGCCCTAAACCTGACCTGTGTAGCCATCCAGCGTAGTAAGATTTGAAGCTCTCACCATGCCTTTGCCTTATAGCCTCCAGATGTTGCATTGTGGTTTCCATCTGAGAGTTGAAACCATAATGCTCCAGCATAGCTTGAGCAAGGCTATTCCAATTGGTAGATATGTCCAGCGGAAGGTGGCTGTACCATTCATTGACAGGGTGGCCTAAGGTGACGACGAAGAGCTTAGCCATCATTTGATCGCTGACCCTCAATGCTCTCATCACCGTCTGATAATGTGTCAAGTGAGCGCGCGGGTCGCCAGATCCTACGTACTTCTCAAATTACGGCATTGCGAAGTTTGGGGCAAGCTGTCTTCATCCTCGACTATGGTTGTGTAGGGTATGTGTTCCTTAGGTGGCGACCGTGAATGGCCAAGAACTGTTGCCATAGTTCTGCCATGCCAGGTTGTTGGAGGATGGCATCCCCTATGCTTGGATAAGAGCCATATTGCCCATGGGGATATGCCACAAAATGGGATAGTTGAGGTGCCTGGAATTGTGAAGTGATCGACGTACTCCAAGTGGGAATAGGCTGTTGGGACATTCCTTGGTAGAAAGGCCCTGGTGCGAATGCGGGCTAGACAGTTTGTCCAGGGAAGAATGGATTCTGGTTCAGCTGACTTTGTCCTGCCCCAAACTGATAAAAGGTAGTTGGGGGCACCATGTGTGAGGTGGGAGGTCCTCTTGTTGGATTGACGTTGTTGAGGGTAACCTCCGGGCTGGACACTGCATTCTAGGCCCTCCTGACATGTTGACGAATGAGCGATGCTAGTTGTTCGCTGTTGGCAAAGGCTGTCAGGGCAGCTGCAATCTCAGCGCTCACCGACGACTGCTAAGAATTTTATCTCGTTAGGACAGGGTGATCTTCCCCCATACATTCTTCTTACGGATTGGCCATGATTGACGTGCGTTGAACCGAATCTGAGTCTGAAACCGAGTCCTCACTTGAGTCAGTGTATGGAACCCCCTCCAGACTGGCCACGATCGGAGAAACACGGACCAAGCGGCGAGCAGGCCTCTTCCAAGCCCCTTTGATACACGAGTAGAATATTAGACTGTGCATGTAAGATTCATAATATGATCCATGATGCGAGTAATGCATGAGATTTTTAATGTTATGGCTGCATTCACAAGGGGTTAGCATTCCATGATGTGAAATAACATGTATGTCAATCCATTTGAAACAAACAGGTTAGTCGTTAGGCAAAGATGAAAACATGTGGGGAAGAAAATCCAATAACGGGGGTTGGATTTGAGATGTGATGTAAGTGAGCTGACTAAGTTACCTATGTGGTAATAGGTCAATGGTTTGAGGTTTCATCCTATGACTAGGTCTCATGGGATGAGGAGGTCAAATTGTAATGTACACTAATGAAATGAAGACAACTACCGTATGTGGTTATCTAAAGAATGATTTGGTTATTTTGCCCGATTAGGGCGGGGTTTTGGATACCTATGTGGTTATTACTATTTGAGGGTATGATACGTGAATTATTACTCGTGTGGGCAAATGATTCGGGTATGAGGCGTATACCCTTGAAGATTTGGTAAGGTAAGGCTTTTGAAGTAAGTTTGCCTCGTGTGGGCTGAGGACATCAACTGGGATATCCTTTAATGTGGAAAAAATGGTTTTGGGTAGGTATTTGCCTCATTTTAGGCTTTTGGTGTGTGTGATTACCTCGGAAGGGCTGTGAGTTGGATATCGAGTGGACATCTAATGGGTAATGTGGTGGAAAGGTTATTGCCCCTTGCGGGCTAAGTGTCAGGTGTCAAGTGGACATCACATAGTAAAAGGAAGGTATGTTTACCATGTGCAGGCTAATAGCAGGATGTCAAGTGGACATCTCGCTGAAAAGGGGTAAGTGATGTTCTTAAGTGGTTTTATGTTGTCCTAGGGTGACACGATCTATAGTGTCAACTGTGCCTAAGTGTATGTGGTATTATGATGATAACGTGATATGTAAATTTAATATCATGAGTACGCATTCGAGTGTCTGCACAAAAATTCATGGTTAGTATGACATTTGTACAGTGACAAATTTCCAACCATACAACTCCCGCGTCTAAGGTTTTTGGCTAGTCTCTATCCTAAGTTTGGTTCATCTTAGGATCATGAAGATACTAAGGAGCGCACCTGCAGGAAAATATAATGCATGATCGCGTGTTTGGGTTACACCCAAGGGAAAATGCCTATGGTTTATTTACATGAAGGTTACAAATGGGTTGTTGA
Source organism: Euphorbia schlechtendalii (assembly GCA_949673415.1). Classification (NCBI taxonomy): domain Eukaryota; kingdom Viridiplantae; phylum Streptophyta; class Magnoliopsida; order Malpighiales; family Euphorbiaceae; genus Euphorbia; species Euphorbia schlechtendalii. Next base: position 11,171 of record CATIWQ010065439.1, on the reverse strand, counting down.
TGTAAAAGGTTCTTGTTGCGCTAAAATACACTCCAAGCCTCTCCCCAAATGGTTTGAGGGAGGTACATGCGATCTGGCAACAAGTGCTCCACCCGCTCAAGTATTATCTTTTCTCAGGGAGGCAAATTAGTACAAGAGAGAGTTTCGCGGTAATGGGGGTACCTTAGACTTATGGGCTAATCCTTCTATTGTAATGCGTTATTATGAATATGTTATAATTAAGAGAAAATGGAATAATGTGATCAATAATTTTCAGCACTTATCCAAAATCTAAAACCTTTGAAAAAAACAAGTTTTAGAAAAATCCCCAGCGAAGTCGCCACTGTGAGTGGACGACACAGAGCGGTGGGCCGAGAGCGCGCGATTTCATAGGTGCAATCCACCGGGGTGTTTGAAAAAACAAAAGCACTGGGTCGGGGGACCCGAGAAAAAGATTGAAAGAGAAAACGGTGAAAAGCGTTTTAGATCGGTTCGAACCCAAATCCGCCGTCTCTTAGTGTGGAGTCGCCACCTGGATTAGCTCTTTCTAGGAATTAGAGTACTGTGAGGCTTAACGTCCGGGGGACGGTCCACTGAGACACAAAGATTCGAGTCCAGGATAAATTGCTTATTTCTTAAGTGATCACATTATATTACATCTACAGAAAACGGTGTTCTCTTAGTTATGCATATTCGCACTTAGGTTGTTTTTCGAGTTTACATGCATGATTCATGTATAGAAAAAGCAGTAAATCCATCCACAATGCGAAATAATAAATCATCCACAAAGTAGTAAATAAATGCGGAAAATAAAAATTACAAAGCTTCCAAAAATCGGAGGATGCAACCGCCCGCTAACCTATTAATTACATTTTCCGTAAAATATGTGCAATACCGGAAGGAAAAATAAAATCCTAAATATACATCTAACCTGCATCCACAAAGGTTAGCAAGAAATATGGCACATATGTTCGATTCGATTTTAGAGAGGCCCTTGTGGCCTAATTAAAACATCGACGATTTAAAAGTTGTTAATTTAAATAAAAAATTGGTTCATTTTTATACACGTATGTTGATCAATTTTATTAGTGAAAATGATCACATGGCATAAGGTGAGGTCTTTCATCCGGGAATAATTTTAATTCCCTTCGTTGGGGCATTCTAACATAAGAATAATAAAATAATAAAAAAAAAGAAATAAAGATGAAGAAGAGAATTACAATATTATTTACATAATAAAAGAAATAAAAATATTCCTAGGTTCACATGTAGAATAATATTGAAAACACGAGATAACGCAGCTCTAGGAACTCAGAGGCTTACCCTTTCGGTATGAATCCACTTCAGCGTATCCGTTCGACCTTTGGAAGTCCTCCTCGTCCTTTAGTTTAGGTGAAATTGTTAATGTAAAAGTCCAAAAAATCTTCGTTTAATTCTTAGATTTTTAATGTAATTTAATTGGAAAAATAATTGTTTGGTTGGAAAATAAACTGTTTATTTATCCAAAAGATAATCAAACTCGGGTTCTAAATTTGTTTTAGACCCGAGAATATCTGAGGATATCTAAAGAAAAGTAGATGAAAAAAAGATTTGAAAATAATTAAAATTTGGAGTCCAAATGTCTTTTGGATTCAAAAATCTTTGAAGAAAATATTTATCCAAAAGATAATTAGACTCGGGTTCTACCTTAAAAATATTTTAAGTCCTTAAATTTTCATTTTGAGGTTTTTAAATATTTTCTGTGGTCTTAAATATTTATTTAGAGTCCCAAACATTATTTTTGACGAGGAGAACTCCCATTTGAAGATCGTTGGACGGTCGAAAATCGTGTAATTCGAGGATAAATATCCCGAAAAGCCATCATCATTAAACACGTGAGCTGGTACAAAATCTCGTGCTCACAGCAAGCTTTGTTGAATAATTCAATATATGTTTTCAATGACTCCTTGGTTGCATGTATAACATCATGGAGCATGTGAGAGTTGGTTCCCGTCAGAATGAAACTGATGAATTGAATATAAAACTTATGTTGTAGCTTTTCCCAATTGTTGACCGACCTGACTGACGACGTGTCAGACTCATAAGCAGTTGGCCCAATTAATGTATGTTGGAAGTAATGACATGCGTGAGCCTTTGAGACGTGTGCCATGTCATATGCATCCGAGGATTTATGTCACTGCTGTAATTATCGAAGTGTGGGATCTTTACGTAAGGATTTAGCGGCTCGTTCTAGATTCGAGCATTGAATGGAGCGTAAGAAGCTGTTAGGATGGGTTCATGCATTGTAATGGCGATGTGGTTGAGCCCTTTCTTGAACATCTTTATAAACTCCAAGTCATTCAAATAGCTCTTTTCTTTGCTGAGGCAGTGGCGCGTTGTGGAGAGGAGGCGGGGGCGGTTTGCTCCCATGATACCATGAGTGATGATACGCCGGGTGGTAGGTCCCTCCTAAGTGAACAAACAGGGTATGCTCGTAGCCTCTGTGCTGTTTGATTTTCAAGGTTGGGCATTTTATTATTATACCCATCAAATCTGCTCATGTTGGTGCGCTGTACTCGGCTATTGTTGAGCCGGCTGTTAAGGACGTTGAACTACTTCTTGTTGATCCCTACAATGGGTTAGAAGAAATAGTGGACGTGAGGGCGCTTAATGTAGGACGATGCTCCGTCATAGGTGGATATCCAAACGTATGGTAGCTTCCCATGCTATGTAATATAGTTCGTTGACCGTGTTCCCCATCATGCTGGTGGTTGTATTGGTGTTGCGCAATCCAAATAAAATTGCGCTTGAGATTGCCCTAATCCTCCGACATCATATGATACTTTTGCACCATGTTTTCAAAAAAGCTGATGTTGTTGTCGGTAAAGGGGGGTGTTGAAATCAGAGTAAGAGGTGGTGCTTGACTCCACAGTTGATGATTTGACCATCATCGTTATAGAGGAAGTAGATGATTGTGTTCCTCTGCCTATGCCCTCATTAGGGACGTCTCTGTCCGTCATTGGGTTTTGTGTTCGTTCGCTTGAACAAAAGCTTTTGCATAGAGGGTTGTCCACGCTCACCTCACCACTGCAAGATTGGTAAAGGAACGTGTTGTTACGTGTCGATCTTCAAGACCTCCTTGGACGGCGGTCAGAATCTACAGAATAGGGGATTGCTAAGGGGAGCTAGTTGTGTGACCATCGTGGACTCTTATATGCTTAAGTTAGTATCGGAAGAGAGGATGCAAAGTATGTTTTGGAAGTTGAATTGTATACCTTTGATGGTAGAGAATCTCCCTTTATATAGGGGTTTAGACCACTCCTAATCAGGATATAAAAGAGTGTCATTGTTGAGGAAGAATTCCATTCGGATCAAACTTCCTCTACAAGTAGTAGAGTCCTAATCAACCTCCTTTGATTCCTACTTATCTAAACAGGATTACTGATGTGGCATGTTTGTACGAAAACCGTGCTCCTTTAGACATCTCTATTCATGCGTTATCACCGGATGGATGAACTTGAATGTGATGGCGTGTTTGATACGCGCTTACTGATAAAATATGGATTTATCATTATGAAAATTAAATATCATGATAAAACAAAATAATAAATGCAAACAACCCACGTAGCTTATACTGCATAACTTAACAAAGCCGGTCTTAAGAATTTTGAGGCCTTAAGCTAGAATATGAGAATAGAGATGTGATAAAAAAGTTATTACTACTATATTTAGGCATAAATTTTACAACTGAAATTTCAATTAATGAATAAAAAGTATATAATTAAGGTTAAATAAACTCAATTTTTTTCAACAAATATTGTAGGTTAAAAAATATTATTATTACGATAATACCTAATTAGTTAGTTAATTTATAATGTATAGTAATATGTTGTTGATAAAAAAAGAAAAATTTAATTTTAAACTATGAAAGGTAATAATATAAACACCCTTAATTTTGTGAGGCCTTTAATTCGCTTAGATTGTAAGGTCGGCCTGTATAACTACAAAACTAGTTAGAGTGCAAACTTTCATGACTATTATTGAATTGGAACGTTTATTTATTTTTTTCATTTTCTTAGAGTGTGAGCCGTAAAATTTGCGGAGCAAAATACAAATTGTCGAGAACATCTATTTGTGGTCATTACTCGGGTCCAAATTTTCACTTTTCCGGTTCAAATTGGCGACCAATATTTGCTGAGTATACAGTTCCATAGAGGTTGGAAGCAATGGCGGGATTACTAGCATGGGCGGCAGATGTGGTCGGAGCTCACGGTGGTGATCAGAGCACGGAAGCAGACGCTATACCATTGATTTTCTCAGAAGATCAACAAAAACATGTCGGCGAATTGGATCGAAAAGCAGCCTCTTTGAGTCGGGCGATCCAGGACCTACGGCTGAGATTGCCACCGCCGGATATCTCTCAACGCCTTCCTCACCTCCTTGCGCACTCCCTCGCTTCCAATGCTGCACTTGCCTTGCAACTCAACGCTCATTCTGCCACTAAGGAGCAAGTACTTCCTCAATTTTACTTATTTTCTGTTTATGTCGATTGTGATTGAATTCGATTCTGTCTCCTCCCCTCTTTGATTAAGTTTGAGTCATATATTTCTGTATAATGCAGCTTATTCTTTGTGTTCTTTTATCAAATTATTCTTAATGAATTTTGATGGTGCGGAGTCTCTAATTTCGAATGCGTTTTTCTGATCTAGGTTTTTGAAGTGTCCTGTTCTATGCATTGAAAGTTCGATTTTTATTCTATCTGCCTAGGTGTGTCTTTCCTTGTTCTCTTTATACACAATGCGCTCAAAATACATGCTTTTCTTGCTTCTGAAGTTTTGTATTTCTTTTCCTGTTATTGCTTAAATTAAAGACTTGATTGCGATCACAATCGTTCATATGTTTATGTATTTACTGAATCTACTATCATCCATCAGTTCATTCACTAATTGAAAGTAAGTTAGTTCCTCCAACTCCCAAATGCACAGTATAAAAAGTGCATTCCATTTGTCTAGTTTGAAATATAAGGATGTGCAAAGTTGACTGGATAATTGGCGAATGTTATTGAACAAGAGCATGCGTGCTGCCTCATTGTGTGTAATGAGGAATATGTTAGGCCCTGTTATATGAACCTACAGAGAAGTGAAAATTAATTGTCATTGGACTTGCCCGAGTAATGTGTGGTTTTACAATCTTTCAGTTGGTGAAGATATCAAATGGAATATTGAAATGAGTTCATTTGCACCACTTCTTTCTTGGTTGTAATCTCAAAGTTTACCATACATTGTCCAACGTAATGTCTTTGAATATCATGTATGAGTTTTGTTATGTGGTTTTATACTTCTCCAAATTTGATTGCTCCCCTTTCACTTATGACTAAATTGCTTTTGCCAGGCTCAACTAAGAGAGGATACTCTGCAGGAAGAAAATGTTGCATATGAAAAGGCTATATCAAATTGTGAGAAAAAGATAAAGGAAAAAGTGCAGGAAGCAGATCTTCTCAAGCAGAAGTTACAGGTTTGAGCTTCACCTTAAGGATATGTCTTTGTTGCTCTTGTAATTTCCATATCTGATATTATGTTGAACACGTCCTCTTGAAGTGTTCATGTGTTTTGAGATTTATTTAGTTTCTGAAATCGCTTTTTTCTTGAGTTTATCGACATCTCTAATATTTAGCTATATTCTTGATGTTAGGAAAGCAATGAGACTGAAATCATTTTGAGGAAGGAGCTTGAAAATGCAGAAAGTACATTGGAGTGCAGCCAGTGTAGTAGAAGGTTTGATGATGAGGTTGTTCCCAGTACAGGAATGGGGGCTGAACCAAATGCACAAGCTGCAAAGTCCACTTTATTAGAGAAGCTAGAGGAAAAGAAAAAGGAACTGGTAAAATCATTTTCTGTTCCTTAGAAATTCAAATTTTCATGCCATTCCCATTACGATACCGTTTTATACTGAAAAGCCACTTCATCCTCATAGAGTTCAATGGAAGAAATAGTTCATGATTTGGAGAAGAAATGGGCAAAAGTCCAGGATACTGCACAGAAGAAACCTACTCCAGGTAAGTTTTGTGCACCCTGTCACTGCTTTAAGAACATTTTTTAGAACTTCACTTTATGTATGTGCAATCATGCATACATAATTACTTGAACGGTGCATTTAGTACTGCCACTTGCTTGCATAAACAATATACAGGCAGAAATGGCTGGCAATAGGCATTCATTATTTCTCTGAAGTTACCGGATGAAATATTCTCATATCTTGAAACAAATGGGAACTGACCCAAAGATATTTTATGTATGCAGCTCAGAGAGAGAAGATTTTGGATAAACAACTCCATAGTCTAATTGAGCAACTGGAAACAAAACAGGTTCATTTTTCACTTAGTTATGGATTTTTATTTTGTTTCTACCTCTCTCTAGTATACAGCCTATGTTTTGACAAAATTAAAAAAATTGGCTTCTTGATTGATTGATGTGAATCCGGCTCGTGTAATCCGAACTCAATGAATGTTCCGATCATGAATTGAGATTTATGAAACAAAAATTAGATAAAGAATAGATTTAAAATCAGAGTTGAAATAAAAAGTGGCAATCGCATAACCAATCCTAGCAAATAAAACGAACAATCAAACTGACATATAGTTAACGTAACCTTTCGAATTGGATGAAAGAACTCAGTTGTCTAGCCACAACAATTAATCACAATCAAAATAATACTTCAAGAATAAGATCACAATCCTCGCACTCGAAGAAGCTGAAATTCCGCAACGGAAATCTGAAATTTTTATTAATCATCAAAACTAACTAAAACACATAAAAGAATCTATATATAATATTACTAGCCCTATGGCATGAAATTTGATGTAGAATTTGCCCAAAAATAAAATACTAAAGTCCTAATAGCTTTAGGATAGAATTCCTTAAAGCTTAAGAAAAGAATCCTGCTCTAATTTGAAATATGAAACAAAATAGGAAACTGAATATACCAACTATTAAATAATAAAATTAGTCTAATTAAATTTAAATAAGACATGCATAGGAAGCCACTTTATTTTCTTCCATCGTGTTATTGATCCAATAAGAATTAGTCAAGATTCCAATGGGTTAACATGTGACTTACACATGTGTGTCCAAAGCTCACTAAAGCTAACTCTAATTAGACCAAGTCTTGAATTTCTCTTCCATTCTTGAATTAAGAATTTGAATTCTTCATCTTTTCTAGAAGCTGGTCTTACTAGAAGTTGTTGAATCTTGATTTGAATACAGAATCATCAAAATCTCTTTGATTTGCTCATTTATAGCTTCTTGAACAATCTTTAATTTAGACTTTGTAAATGTAAATAGAAAAGGATCTTCCTACTTCAATTCCAAGTCTTTATCATTTTTATGCTCAATAATTGGTATTCCTTTATTCACATCATTCCCTCTCTTTAAAAATGATTCATCCTCAAATCATGCTCAACGTCAAGGAATTCTTCGACATTCTTTGGAGTGTGTTTGTCTCTTCGAAATTATTCATATAATTTGGACGACTCGGTATAGATGATCCATGCACAAAATGAATTAGATTTTTTAGCACTCAAATAAAACGAAACTCATATGGAATCTCTTTTAGGATATGATCATCAAATTTCTACATTAAAGAGAAAACCACACTAGGAAGAGAATTATCAAATTTAGTTACAACAAAGCTAAAACGATTGCAATGACATGAAATCATTTTAAAATTAGTAATTTTAGCTTTTTTTTAATCTCTCATGTTGGCATATAATGTATGACTTTTGGCTTTTACAACGCCCTTACTTTCATCTCTTCTCACATCTCCTTCACTCACCTCACTAGCCTTCTCTCTCACCTCTTCTCTCATCTCACCCTGACTTATTTTATCACTCGTGTTTTTTCTTGCCTTAACCAAAACCCTATCCTTAGATATTGAATTTTGAATATGAAGCTGATCTTGGTAAACTTGCTCAAGTGTCAAAGGTAACACAAGGTGTAACATTTTCCTTCCTTAACAAGGGTGATTTTATTCAATATGCCATCATGTTTGGCAATACGATCAGTTGACCATGAACGACCTAAAAGTAAATGACATGCTTGCATCGACATATTAGTCAAGGCGCTAAGCGCACCCAAGGCGACAGGGGTCTTGTTGCCTAGGCGCGAGGCGAAGGCAATGGCGCACAAAAAGAGCAAACTGGGAGCATGAACTAAAAAAAATTAAATTAAAAATTTTTTCACTTAACTTAAAGAAAATTCAAAGTTCTTAATGATAAAATTAGTTCTTATCAATTCAAAGTTCAATAATAAAACTAATTCCTATCAATTCAAAGTTCACAAATAATACTAATTCCTCCTCTTCCATCATGTGTTCTTGTTCAGCTTCAGCTTCAACTTCATCATCAATGAAAATATGAGTTCTATTTCGAGTTCGTGATGCTTTTCTTTTTTGTCCAACCTTTGTTCTTTCCGAATCAACAATAACACTTTTACCTTTAGTTAGGCTCCTAGTTGGATAAGGATTCTATTCAGCACCAGTTGCATCAGCAACCAAATCCCAAGTCAAACCATTATCAGCATAAAAAACAAACTCATCTTCCATTTCACCCGTTAATCATTCATTGCTATCATCGATATTCTTCAAAGAAATCGAATCACTTTCCTCTTCAAGTTGCCTCATCAATGTTCGGTTGTACTTAACAAAAACCAAATCATTTAAACGTTGTTGATCTAGCATGTTACTTTTCTTTGTATGAGTCTACAACATTATACATAATAAAAATTACATATTCATCAAATGACGTATTCATATTAAATTGAATTGAAACTTAATAAAATTTAAAATTGAGTTACCCACATGTTCAAAAATACTCCAATTGCGCTCACAGTCAGATGCGCTACATGTTAAGTTAAGCACTTTCATTGCAAACTTTTGCAATTCAGGAGTAGAATAATCATAAGCTCTCCACCATTCACCTATGAATTATAAATCAATGAATCATGTAACTTTAAGTTAGTCAAACCAGAATTATAATTTAGACAAATTGAGCAGAATTAAAAAAATCCAAGAACATATAAAGTTACAAACTATATATAGTAATTACATGGTGATCTCTTTTTCCTTGCCTTGCAGCAAGGTCTTTCCCGAACGATTTTTCAGCATTTTGGAAGATTGTCAATTGACTTGTAATTTTGTCTTGCGCATCTTTCTCGGGAATCAACTTTTTCACGGTTTCATATAAACCATCCATAACCTCTTCAATCGCTGTAATTTCTAGATCATGATGTTCATAATGAAAAAGAGGATTCAAGAAATATCCAGCAGCATGTAAAGGCTTATGGAGTTGGTTATCCCACCTTTGATCAATGAATTTAAAGACTTTATTGTACTTTGTGACATCCCCATCGAAAATCTTCGCAATTGCTTCTTTAATCCATCGGTTCATAAATAAAAGCCATCGCCGGCTTCTTTTCATCATCAACCAATCTAAGAACATGGACTAACGGACTGAATATGTGTAAAGTGTAATTAACTTTGCTCCAAAATAAAGAGGACTTTATAATGGCAACAACATTCTTTGAAGCTTATTTTGCTGCCCATTTACTTGAAGTCTATTCCTCAGAAGTAAACATTCCTTTCAACTGTTTCCTCAATTTTTAAATCCGTACAGGTATGAGATAAGTTGTGGCGAATCTCGTGATTCCCTGCCTTACAAGCTCAATTTTTGGCGAAACTTCTTAACAAACTAACAACTCCCGGTCGTATATAAATATAGCTATTCACACTTATGGCTTTCTTAATTGTTCTGCTCACATCAGGAATCTTTCCACCAATGTCTTCTAAGATCAAGTCCACTTAATGAGCAGCACATGGAGTCCAATATAAGTTCGCTCTTTTTGCTTCCAACAATTTTCCTACACAAATGAAAAATTCTTAGTTCTATATACATTTATACAACCGGATAATTTTGTAAACTGAATAGTAAATGTAATGATATATTCAATTTTTACATGCAAGGACGTTATTGCTAGCATTATGGGTAACAATTTGGATCACATTCGCTTCCCCAATTTCTTCCACAAAGGAATCCAACAATTCAAACATCTTCTCTTCAGTTTTTGCTTATTTTAGAAGCATCAACTGATTTTATAAAAAACAGTCCCCTTTGGTGAATTGACCAAAAAATTGGTCAGTGTTCTTTGCCTCTTGTCAGTCCATCCATCGGCCATAATGGAACAACCATATTTTTCTCCATTCTTCTTTGTATCACTCTAACATGCCATTTACTTCAGCCACCGCTTCTTTCAAAAGAGGAACCCTTACTTCATGATAACTTGGACCATGAAATCCAGGACCAAAATTTGCAATAGCTTCCAACATTTTAGTCCAACTCTTCAATTTGATAGCGTTAAAAGGAATCGCAGCATCATAAATCCATTCTGATATGGCTTTGCAAACTTTGTGTCTCAACTCCTTGCATGCTTCATTCATAGTTGTTTGCTTCAAAGTTTATTCGCCTCTCCGTTCTCGCTGTAGCTTTTCCTTTTGAGCAATAGAAAAGCAAGTCAAGTCTTTTGTCCTTGATTTCTTACTTTGCTTTTCCGCTGGTTCATAATCCTCTCTTAGCTCATCTTCGGTATCACTAGATGTGTCCATATTGGTAAAATCGAAATCAGATTTAGGACCAGGAACAGTACTACTCTAGGAAGCACGGAAACTCCTGTGACATGCCATTTCCCCGTTTCCCATCCGTTTCAGAAACGGAAACCCTAGGAAACCCTTACGAAACGTTTCCAGGCCGTTTCTGCAATTAATGAAAGTTAAAAGCTCGTTTCCGTAAATTCCGGAAACCGTTTCCTAGCTATTCCTCATATCGAAAGACTCAATTTTAATTCATTCACAAAACTAAGACTTTAAAACCCCAATTCATTATTTATATTATTAATAATGTTATTATATTATAAAAACTTGTTTTATTCCATTTTATATACTTACATTATTACGATTTAGTAAATATGACACAACTTTTAAACTTCATGAAACTTTATTATCTTCGATAACCATATTTATTATTGTTTAATGTTTTGAAATAGCCATTACTCATGTAGATTTGCTTTATAATCAATAAATTTATTTTAAAATTCATGTTTTTTAGTATTTTATATAAAAATGAAATAATATGTACGAAATTTTATATTTTTCATATTTATGAATAT
>CATIWQ010065395.1:0-19434 GCA_949673415.1 Euphorbia schlechtendalii | reverse complement strand
AGTTTATTTTAGGAACATAAACCTCTTTATTTTGATGTCATATACATTAGCCATTAGAGCTTCAACTTCATATTTTGATGAGTAAATCTCATAAGTATATGTTTTGATAAATAGATTATTGAAAATGTATTAATTACATATCTATTTTAAGTATAAAAAAATTAGTACTTACATCATGGTTGATATATATGTATTATAATTAGTAATTACATTGTAGATGTATTATAATAGGTATTTGATATGATAACAATTACAATATATTATCCTAAAGCCGCAATATAAAATTAAATACTGACAATTTAAATAAATTTGCGACACCAACATCCTTGTTAGCGTCGACGTAGCATCAACACATAGTGTCAATAAATATAGTGTCACCATAGCGTCAATGTGAATTTAAGGAACTTAGCTTCTACATGGCGTCACCAAGAAAGAGTATCCGTTTAGCATCGACAAAATAATAGCGTCAACGTAGCGTCAGGTACGTTGACTCAATACAGCGTCAAACAACAAAATTTATGACATATAGTTGAAAGGACATAGCGATGACATGTCGATGCTAAATTGAGTCGACGCTAATTATTTAGCGTCGAGCGTTATTGCATTGACCCAAATTTCGACACTATTTTGACGCTACTTGAATTTTCTGACGCAAAGTTCACGCTAATACATATTTAGCGTCGACTTTAAGTCGATGCTAATCTGATATTTTCTTGTAGTGGATCGGATAGAATGACCTTATGTTAATGCGGTCCTTCGATGAATGAGTTTTAGTGATGTGTGAATTACTTGGATGAATATTTGTATTTCATCGGTTAGTTATTCTTTCTGCACTAGTGGTAGACACTTTGGCTCGGTAAATCCGCAAAGAGGCTTGCGTCAAAGAGACCCTATATCCCCTTATTTATTCATCTTGTGCGCCCAAGGACTGCCAGCCGCTTTAACTGATTCGGAAAGACAAGGCCGTATTCATAGAGTAAGTGTTGCGCAGAATGCACCAGCTGTTTCACACTTACTTTTTGCGGATGATAGTTATTTGTTCTTTCGATCTCATCTGTGTGACTGTCAGGCCGTAAAAGACTACGTGCTAGAGTATGAGTGAGCATCGGGTCAGATGATTAATTTTCATAATCATCTATTTCTTTCAGCGCAAACCTTGGTGAAACTAGTGAGAATATGATCTGCAGTTTTTTCAATGTCTCAGTCTCCCACAGGTAAAATGTATTTGGGAATGCCATTGGAAGTTCAGTGAAGTAAAATAGCATCTTTTGATTTCATTAGGGATAGAATTTGGAAGCGAATAAGCTCATGGAAAACTCGTTTTTCGAGTTAGGGGGCGAGAGACTCTCATCAAGTTTGTATTACAGTCAATACCAACTTATCTCATGTCGTTATTTAGGCTACCATAGTCTTTATGTGAATTTAATCAACTCGTTTGGGTGAGCATCTAATAATGGTGATAAAAGGGGAATACATTGGCTGAGATGAGATTATTGTGTAGGCCGAAGAAGTAGGGGGGAATGGGATTCAGAAACCTAACAGATTTTAATACGGCATTGCTTACGAAGCAGTTATGGTGTTTTCTTCTATTTCCAAATTCGTAAGTGAGTCATGTTTTCAGTGCTAAATATTTTAGAAATGGTTCAGTTACTCAGGTTGTGCTCTCTAGTTCTCCAAGTTACATCTGGAGAAGTATCCACTCAACTTTACCTTTCTTCATGGATCAATTACGTTGGAGGATTGGAAATGGTGCGCAAATTCGCCTTACAATATATGCTTGGGTCAACTCGACAAATCGTCATATTCTAGCTGGCAAACATGATCTGCATCTTCATGAGAAAAAGGTAAGCAATATAATTCAGGGTAAGCTTTTGAATCATGAGTTGATTACAAAATGGTTTGATACGTCGGAGGCTAAACTGATAGAACGCACACCATTGCCCTCTGAACCGTGTGTGGAAAACCCGTACTGACCCCATGAACCTCGAGGAACTTATATAGTAAAAAGCACGTATCGGGTCCTCTGTATTACGCGTACTCAGCATCTACAAGGTTTTAATTCATATTTTAAATGGATGAGTTTGTAGAATTTGTAGCTACCTTCCAAACTTCGAGTTTTAATTTGGCGGGTGGTTATGGATATAGCGCTGACTATGGAGAAACTGGTACAGCGGCGTGCTGTAGATAACAATCTTTGCCCAATATGTTTTCCGAAATGGAAAATATAGCCCATGTTTTATTCGAATGTTTATTTGCTAGGAGGGTCTGGGAGTGTTTTGATCGAAGTATAATATTCCCTTTGAGCTGCAATATATTGAACATTCTTGTCGGGTGATTATCTAATTTTTCCGCTCAACGTTTGCAGCAACCTTTCTACTTATGCACTATTTGGTCGAACCGAAACCAGGTTGTGTGGCAGCATCAATACCGTTCACCACAAGCAGCTTGCAGGTGGAGCGCAACCATGTGCGCGCAAATGGACTCAGGCACGAGGCGTAAGGGCAGCACAGTACCAGGGCCAGGCGCAAGACGGGAAGCAGTGGTTTGGTGGAGCGGGGACTGCCAGAGCGCCCGCCAGTGGTCCCGTTTATTAAATGCAACTCGGACGCATCACTATTTAACTCTGGTGAATCAGCGTGTTTTGGCCTAATTGCAAGGAGTGCGGGTGGTAACTTCGTAGGTGCTAAATCGGGAACCTTACCATCTTCTATCTCGATTTTTGAGGCTGAGGCTTTTTCAGTTCGGGATGCACTCTAGTGACTGAAGGACATGGGTTATTCTCATGTGATTCTCCAAGTAGATAATTACATTCTTTTTTATTTGTTAATAAAGCCTTTTTTAGGCTACTATACTTTTATTCTATAGTTAATGAATGTAAGCAATTGGCACAAAGTTTTATTGCTTGTTTTTTTAGTTTTACAACTAGAGAGGTTAATACTTTGGCACATTTAATTGTTAGATCGGTTTTGTGGATGAGGTAACGGGGTTTGGTTGGATTCGTCACCCACATGTTCATCTACTTTAATTTAGTACAATCCAATTTTTCCTTCAAAAAAATTTAGAATTTGTTTTTTTGGTTAAACATGGTTAATGTGAATTTAGTGATGGGCCTAAAATCTGGTGATTATGTATTTTTTCGCTGAAATTCTTTTTGTTCAAATTCAGTCCATTAAATTGGTTTGAGGCTAGACGGGTACTGACAAACAAGTCTAGGATTCATGGAGGAAATTGACGTGAATTTAGATTAGGGATTTGTTGTTAGGATTCATGGAGGAAATTAACGTGACTAGTAATTTGTTGTTAGAGTTGTTATCTTAAAAATTTTCACTTGTAATTTTTTGATAGAATAACAAATTTGGCATTAGATAAAAATTTTGACTTTTAACATTAATTAATTAGAAATGGTTTGCTATTGATTTCTAGAACTTTTCGAGATAGCACCCTGAAAAACTTAAAAATAGAGTTTTTTAGAAATGCGTTGGGAAAACAATCGCAAACGAAACCTTTATCATTATTATTATACGTATATGTTTTTCCGCTCCAATCACAACTCAATCGGAACGGTAATTTAAACCTTTTGGAGCAACACCAAATATTAATTTTGCTTTGTATGATTTCATAACTTGCAAACACCTAGCTTTAGTTTGTAATATGGTGTACAGTACAAATCAAAATATTGAGGTTCAGGAAAAGTATGAAAACTACAAATATAAGAAACTTACATGTCAATCCACCTCTCAAACTCTCAATAATGGTAAGGATCAAATTAAACTAACCCGTTGCTCCAACCGTAATTATATCGGTTGGGCCGACTTTCTTCCTCAAATCTGCGGCTAAGTTGACCGCATCAACTCCATCTCCAATCACCACCACTTTTTCTTTGTTTTCTCCTTCAAATCCCACAAAGCTCACACCTGCACTTGTAACATTCGTTTTCATGCTACCAGAACTCATCATAACGTATATTACTTATGTAATAACCGAGGTAGCTAGAAAGTTGAAATACTTTATTACCGTCTGCAATTGCTACAACCTTCAGTGCCTTTGTCCTGCATTTCTGGCATTTCATCTGTACTTTTAGCACAATCTTTTGCTGCATTCAGAAAATTATATATTATCAATTAATATATTGCAAATCAACTGAGAACAGCAAGCCAAAATGAAATTTCCAGACCTTCATGATGGATATATCTTAAATAAATTCAACAAGAGATCAACTTTATAAAAAGAATTTGTAAGGTTCAAAGTCAAGTCAATATAAAAATATATAATAGTGACATGACTACATGCCCAAAATAATGTATTTGAGTCATTACTCTTGAAAGGAATTTTTAACGCTATCTTTTATAACGCGGGACATTCCATACATTTTTCAAGTATGCGACGAAGTTCAAAGTATTACGATTTGACTTCATCACAATACATGTCAAAATGTATATTAAATGTCATTTTCTCACATTAGATGAAGAAATTATATGAATATGACTCAATTCTCTTATTAGGAAAAAATATTACATGCATATTTCTCATTTAGATAGTACACATGTCAATATATGTTTTAAATAATTGTTATTTATACGTGATATAAAAAGGGAAAGATTCCCTCTTATCTTGTTATCCCTATGTAAGATATTTGTGTGTTCTCTAAGCTTCTCCTGGTGCTATAAAAGGAGACCTCCTCTCATTGTATAATCCATCGAAAAATCAATAAAACCTTTCTAGTGTGTATTTTCTAAATGAATTTCTAATATTATTCTCTTCTTCCTTGCTCTTATTCCTACTACTCTCTTATGCTTAATACTTCCATCCTCTGGAGATAATTTACTTGGATTAAGCAACAGGTTCACCACAGCTGCATCTTGTTGTTGCCACGGCTTCGCTTTGAGGGAATCTCCTTTTGATCTTGTTTTACAAATTGAAACTGGAAACTGGAATTGTAGTCTAATTACTGTTATAGTTAACACAAAATAATAAACTTATTTGGCGAACATTATTTATTTATCTCCGTTTGAAATTGATTTTTATTCTTAATTTAAAATAAGATTTCATGATTTGTCATTTCCTTATAGTCCACTTTAACTGTTATAAATTGCTTTCATATACTAAATCGAGATGGATGAGGCCCGGATTAAAGAATTATTTATTACTTTTAAGCAAACTAAATACAAATACAGGCTGAATTACAAATAGTTTAGTCACAGTCAAATTGACTTGTCCGACTTTCTGATAGTCAGACATGTGAAATCTCTAGCTTTTCAGCCAGATGAGACTCCCTCCACATGTCCCACTTTATTACCCAAACGGTTTACTTTATTAAAATCAACAAATATATATTAACCAATCCATCACATTATATTATTCTCCCTCATTTTCGTATATTCACATCCTGCAACCCAAAATTATGCCTGGTATATTTTTCCTTGTTTTTATTTGTATTTTCATTTAATTTTGTGCATTCTCAGTTCATTTGTATTTTCATTTATCAATAAAATTTAGGAAATTATAAGAAATACCCATTTTGAGATTTCATATTTAGTAAATAACCTATTATTAAACTCATTTATTTATTATCACTTTCTATTATCTAAATTCATTGAATGCCTCTTATTTAACCTTAACTACTTTTCAGGGATTATGCGATTTAATCTCCGAATTCAGTTTTCAAATTCAATTACGGTTATTTTGGGATCTTTTTCTCACATTCAATTTCTTTCCAAAATTTATTTGTGGTGTTTTTCTATGATTCAATTTTTTCATTTTCTTTCCAAATTCATTTGTGGTGTTTTTATCTAATTCGATTACTTTTATAAACTTGATTTTCTTACTCATCAATTGATTACGAAATCTCCAGTTTAGTATCTTGTCAACATCAATTAAATTTTAATTTCACAATATCAAGTCAAAATAACGATTTCCAACACAACCTCCAATTCAATTTCATATGTAATCAACAACTGTTTTGCTAGCATTCATTTTTATTTTCCAGAAAATATACAATTTTTCAAAGGAAATATATAATTTTTCAAAAGAAATATACGAATTTCCAACAGAAATATACTATCTTTCAAAAGAAATATACGATTTTCCCAAAGAAATATATCAATTCTAAGAAAAATATACCTTTAAAACAAGCTGGTGTCAATCTAAAATTACCCTTTATTAATTAAATACCAATCTTCAATATTTAAAATCTTACCCCTCTATATTCATACTCTGCTTTCTTGGACTCATATTCAAATCCATGAATTCAGTATTTTTTAATAAAAACACACACAATTGTTAAATGCTAAAGTTATTTCTTTCACAGTTCAATACCTAAAACATTTATATAGGATTAAAAGATAAAATAAATTAAATTTTTAAGTATGAAATTTTAGAATTTTAGATTTGAGATGTAAATTTAAAATTTCAAACATATATTTGTTAGAAAGATTCAAATCTTCACATCATCAATCTAAAGATAATAAGGGACAAAGTAATTGAAAACTCTATTTTAACAAAGTCACCATAAAATTTTCCCTATAAATCTTATCTTGTTACACTCCAATATAACATAAAAGTTGTCAAATGTGAATAGAATATATTTAGAATTTACCAACATAACTTTAATAACTATTGAAATACGAAATTGTTTAAATTTGAAAATCTACATGTACTAGTAACTGCTCTTTCCAGTATCAATATCAACAACAGTGGATTAATGCATTAGGTCTGGCAAGCTAATTACACTCCTCTTGAGTCTACCCAAAGCATTAACCAAAATGCAACAAACAACAAAACATGGTTCAGCTTCAATTTAAATTTAAAATGCATGAACGGTTCCTTGAAGTCTATTCCCATCGAGACGAAGTTCTCTAAGGTTCTTCAAATTTCCAAGTTGAATGACAGCATTACATACGTCCACATCTGAAACAAACATCGTTTCAAAATTAAGAGACATAATTGGCGGAGTCTTATTTGCTTATCTGTATGAATACTAAATAAGATAGCAATACAAGTAGGATAGCTTCTCTAGCAAGTTTGATTGCATCAGATGTTGCTATATCTTTGATTTGTTGGGGTTATGGCCAAGATTAGGCAATTTGGCTGATCAAAATTTTAACAAATAAATAGAGAATAAATTTACAAATTTTATATGAAAACCAGAACTCTGGCATGTTTTGCATTTTTCCTTTCTTTAAAGAGCAATGACCATCTTCAAATATTACCTCATACCACCTACCACATCCTTCCGGTCGACGTTAGAAAATAAATCAATCAGACAGTGCAAATTTAGTTCTTAACCAAAGAAACATGGAATATTTTCCAACACCTAAACAATTCATATTTTTTCGTTGTTGCAAATATGTGAAAATAAGAATTCAACTAAATTTGTTTGGGAACTTTGAATACTATGGTTTTAGTTTATCGCTTAGATGTCACATAAAACTAAAGCCTACGAATATTTAGATTCAGTCCCTGAGGATAAAACTGGAATATTCAGCTTATTAACAAATCATATAAAGTGCCGGACTTAAATTAAATCAATTTCAACTAAATTGGCGTACTGTATAAGGCTATAAGATAATTAAGTAACATTTGCGGCTATGCCTTTCAGTAACTTAATCGACACAACTAATATTGACAAGTATTTGCTTCGAATTCAGAAGATTAAAATTCATAGCTTTATAGCATATTACTCTAAATGAAACCATTATGAATTTCAGTAACATGTGCAGACCAACGAGAGAACAATAGTCACAAAAGGGGTATGATTCAATTCCACAAATTAAGAATCAAATTCGGCAGATCAAGGAACAAGTTTATTCATATCGATTTCAGCAAAAAGAAGCCTAGGTATGCATAAAATGGTATAGTAATCAAGGAAAGGAAAATAATTACCATGATCACAAATTTCTTCCTTTTATATAGTTCTGATTTCTATGAATGAAATTCGCAAAAAAAAAAAAACAAAGGCAAATTACAAGAAAAGCAATAATCATCAGAATAGGAGACAAATTCGTATACCTTGAAAAGGAGAGAGAATCTTAAAAGATGAGGATAAGCAATACGGGAAGAGTTTGGCGGAAGAATTAGGAAAGATTTATTAGACTTTGAGGAGTCGTTGTCATTACAAACACTATGTTACAGGAAAGAAAATAACTGGATGCAGCAAAAAGCATATACATAACAAACAAAGATAGCAACCAATAAAGTCTTTTGATAATTATTACCTAAAGATTTGGAAGTCACTGAGAGCACGGATTGGAATCCAAAGAACAGAGTTCAAGTCACTAGCCCAGTCATTGTGGCAGAGTTCAAACTGCGTAGCTCCGCGCTACTATTTAGGAATACTATTAAAATTGGTAATAGTAGTCATTTACATTGAAAATGGTATTTTTTCAATTTCAGCACAATGCTTGTTGCCACTGACAATTTATGTTCTTCTAACAGAATTGAACATGGTGGTTTTAGAACTGTTTATAAGGTATATTGGTATTTTCTTGTATTCTTAAATTTTTTTTGGAACATAATGCGTAGGTGAGGTCATGATACAAGATAATTCAAATTATTGCGAGTAAGATTTACTCTTGCAACATAATTTCAGGGTTTGCTATCTAATGGAAAGGAAATAGCTATAAAGAGAATGTACAGAACCTCAAGGAAAGGAATAGAAGATTTATGTTTCTACAGAAGAAGGCACGGTGGGAGTTTCTTCATTAGTTGAAGCCACGTTGGAATGCAAATTATGAGATCTTACTAAACAAACAAATGCAGAAAACTTACATCTTTATGATATGGACTGGCATTGAAGAACACCAAATCCATGTCCAGTTACAAGGATCTGCATCTAACCTGTTCCAATCCGACAAAACTAGAAGTGGGTCTTCAAATATTGACTCCTTAAAGGTTTTCAATGCCCAAACTATATAAAAAAAATCCAGTACTCTAATTCAGTAAAGCAACAAAAAACAAGAAAAATATAACATCACAACAGATTAGTTACATAAATATGCTTCATACAGCACTAAATCCAAAAATTCTCCAAATTAAACATACACAAGTAAACATACCTTGTAATCCAACAAACATAACCACACTTGGTTTCCCCTTCTTTAGGGTGAAAGCTGGCTTCCCCAGATCCAACATTTTGCATAGTTCATTAAATATCGCCTAAGAAAAAATCTCCTATAATCAACATCTCACTTGCACAGTAATCCAACTTAATCTTAATAAAGTAGCGAAATGAATATATATGCATTTAATGAAATTGTAATTACCTGCTGGATGATCTTGCGCTTGTTGTGACCAGCAGCAAGGTCGTCGAGATTGACAATCTTCTTAATATTAGTTAGCATGGTGCGGACGAGCGCGAATTGGACATCAGATTGGAGGAGAGCACGCGTAATGTCGTTGAGGAACTCATTAAGCACCTTCTCGTCTATAATGGTAGCATTGCTCATCTGCTGGATAGCTCGGGATATGCTCCCGCCTAATTGTGCTAATTTCGCAGAAGTATCTAGCACCCTTGGGTTTCAAAATTTGGGGTTTACAGAGAGTAGAGAGAATTTGGGGATTTAGGGATTTGTAAGAGACGCTGGAGCAACAGGTAAATATGATATAACACAAGATCAGAGGACTTGCGAAGAAATGGAGATGAAATTCTGATAATCGTCATGAAAATGAAAGAAACACCGGTTAAACCAATTTTCATGATTGAAACTGCAAAATAGTTAGTTATAGATCAGGAAACATGGCAGGATGTAAGTGGGTGTGCGAGGAAGAAGAAACGGTTGAAATTAGGGAATGGAAGAATTGAAAAGGAGTTGTTGGAAAAAGTATTTATTTAATTTTAAGGAGTATGGGTTCCGGGAACATAGAAATAAAAATAAGAATGAGTGTACAGAATCACTCATTAATGGTACATTACAATACATTAAAAGGACTGTAGAATTTTCGCATGATTATTCTTCAACACTTACATATGTTGTGTTGTCTTTGATGTATACTTTTCAATGAGCACTTGTAGAGGAAAAAAACTATATTCCCAAAACAAAAATGATATTCGAGGACAAAATTTATTCAACCATAGGAGAATGATGCAGATTACAATTAATCGGGTTTACAATTTAACATTAAATCAATTTATTGTAATGGATAGAAATCAAAGTTATATTATACTTTGAAAAATTATATTGTAATAATTCTTAATTAATAATATTCCTTTTTAGGATATCAGTTATTTAATTATTATTTTTATTTTTAATAATTTTTCAATATAAAGGTTTTAATATTATTGTAATAATTACTGTTGATCCCAATTAGCTTAAACAAACGGACAGAAGGGGTGATTGTCCTAACTTTGATATCTATGTTGCTTTTTAAGTTTTTTAAAATGATTTAATAAGTGTGTTGAGTTAAGTTAATGATTGAATGATTGAATCAGACAAATTTTAGTTTGATAGACTTTGCTGAGTCAAATGCTCAGCAGTGTTGACTAAATGAACACTTAGTAAAAGACATCAGTATCAAATATGATGCGTCCTAATAAAAAATACCTACTAAGTAATTAAAGAGATACTAGTAAGGAAAATCAAACAAAGCAATTTTATCCTAGTTCAGCCTCTCGACTACGTCCAGTCCCTTAGATACCTTATTCGAGCTTTGATCCACTATTTGATCACTCCTTTAACTACACAGAGAAGCCTTCACAATGAATAGATTTACAACGAGTATCTTCCAAGATATCTATCCTCCAATAGTTGAGTACCCTTCTCAACTGCTAATTCTCAAAAGATTTTAATGAAAGAATGAGTAAAAAACTTATAACATGTTGTTACTCAATCACATATTTGATCTAGTTGATTCTAGCGAAGAACAGAGTATGAACTTGTAGTAGTTCTTCTAGTTTGGACATTTCTTGATTGCTGAGTAAATTGCACAAAGCTTTAGCACTTAGGAAATTCCGAAATGTATTCACCAAGTTTGAAACACTTTCTTTTATCTTCTATTTATAGATAAACATTGAGGTAATAGTTGCAACCTTGTCCTTCAACTCATTTAATCCTTCAAATTATCTTCTCGTACAGTCTTCAAAATCTTCTTGTTTGAGATAACTTTTAATCCGTTGTGAGATAGGTTTATAGTCGTTGATGGATGAGATTAAACGTTAATCTACGAGATTAAACTATTGAAAGAATTTCTCACCATGTCATGAGCTTGAATCTGCTTCAATCTTATGAGATGGAGCGCACTTGTTACATGAAAATCTTTGATAAGCTTGAATGTACCGGTAGTAATAAAATCGTGCGACTTTTTCTAAAATGTGTCGTGACTATAAATTTTTCTTGGATTCTAGTGTTAACATACCAACATTCCATGCTGAGAGCTTTTCCCTTGGACCACATAATTATTCCTTTTTATTTCAGTGTCAGATCATCTTTGAGACATGAAACATCATCAATAGAGAATATTCCATTTTAGGAATAAAGGGTTTAAAGCATACAATGTTATAACATAGTAACTCAATACGCTCTACAAATATATAATAAGACAAGAGCTGAGTTTATTTCACTTCTTACAGTGTTGAGTTACTAACTTAGCACTTGTATTCCATAATTCAATTTAAATTATTAGGTTAGCATAACTAGATAAACTAATCCTAAATAACTATGAACTTATTCTAACTACAAAAATGATTTATAGTTTGTTGTCCTTCATGTTTTACATAGCAAAAAAACTTTAACACAAGATTGTTGAGCAATCTTAGAGCGAAGTCCAACAAACTCTCCCATTTTTTATCAATGGCAAATATTCAGTAGTAAGCTATAATTCAATAAGTAAATAATTGAAATAGAGTTACCTGGTTAGATTCAAGACTCCTCGATGTTGAGTGAACCTATTGAGGCTTTGCTGAGCTCTCCCATAATTAGAGAATTCTTTCTTTTGTTGAAGTCTTCAATCGGTCAGCATCCAAGTCTTGTTCTTCTTCTATAAGGTATAAAACATTTATAATGTAGATATATCAAATTAAAGAGGGATTAAATTGAGTGTATAAGATTTGAGTCTTTTATAGATATAATTATATTGGTACAAGTACAAAGATTCCTATATTGAGCTAATCTACTAAACTACACAAAAGACTACAAATTACAAACTCAAGGCTTATCTCCGATAGCACTAGTTTTAATAAGGAGGATTTAATCTGACAAGGTGGTCTGCTTATCTTCTACTTTGAAGTTCAGCATGATCAATCTTTGGTGGAAGGCTTCCCATAGGGAGCTTACCCTCTTACTTAGACATCTACTACAAAAATTTTGGTTGTTGAGAATGATGTTGTTGTTGTTTCTTTGCTAGGTAGGTTTGTGCGTCAGCAAGAGCTTGCTTTTGTTTCTCCCCCTTTACCTTTGCTTCTTGCATAATTTCTTCATAGAATTCATTCACAACATCTATGGCAAGTTGAAAATTGGTGTAGGTATTGGAGATATTAGGATTAATTCTTTCGCACAACTCTTTCTTGCTTTCTTCGATTTTACGGCATTGAGCATCAAGTTCCCTTAAAAAACTGATAGCAAGGCGCTCACAGTTCATCTCCTTGACACTTATCTGGTGGCAAATTTGATGTATAACTCTAAGTGCATTTATCGAGTCTTCATCCACCATCTTTTGCTTCAAGAATTCCAAGATTATGTTAATCTTTGGACACATGGTAGTGCACACAGTAGCCCTGAGAACTCTAAAATCATTGCTATAAAGGTTAATCTTCCTTTTAACAGCAATTTTGATTTCCTTCAATGATAGACTACTAATATTTTCCAAAACTTCGTCTTTTTCCTCTTTGATAACCTTCTTGGTTGCTACACTTATCTAATTTCTAAGAAACTCCCTGAATTAAATTTAAACCTCTCTTCCAACCATGTTAGGCATGTTGATAAAATTGGTTAATTGGACATCAATCTTCTCAACCATATCCTTCATGATAATGGCTAGGTTTACTACTATGTTGATTAAGGAATCTACATTCTTCTCTTACTAATTGACCTTGTAAAATAACAACTTAAATCCCAAGTAGGTATCTCACCTCAGTTGGGCTTGCTCTTTTCCAAAATTGAAGAACTAGGCATTTTGATCATCACCTAACTTAAAAATGTTGGCTAATTCTTGTTTTGCTTCCTTTAACATAATCTTCAACTTAGTCACCACATCATTTTGTCATAGTAGCAAAACAAATGGTAGTTAATGCATCAATTAATCTTATCGTTGAGTCAAACAAGCCATTTTGGACGGTTATCATGCTACTCATTATCCCCTTAGCACTTAGTCATTTGAACCTTAATGGAGTATAGTGGTGATAGTTCTTTGGTATGTTGCTCCTAAATTCTTTAACCCAAAGGGCATCACCCTATAATAACATACACCCCATTCGATGATGAAGGCAATTTTGAATTTATCGACGACATCCATGAGTATTCGATTGTATTTGGCATACACTTATACAATTCTGTTGTGTTTACCTTGAGGACAAGGCAAAAGTTAAGAATGGGGGTGTGATAAGTGTATAATTACACTTATTTTCATGGTATTTGTAATCATAAAATGATATGGTTTAGAGTCATTTTATACTTCATATAAAAGATTTCACGTGCTATGTAGTTGTTTTTGATTCAAGTGCAGAAACTAGGTGAATCTTGGGAGTAAAATGATCAAAGATGGAATTCTATGTAAAAAGAGTGAAAAAGGTGTAAAAAGATGCATGGTACACAAGGAATTGGCTTAGGATCAAAGTTGTCAAAGATTAGCGAAATTGCAAAGTAGAATCATGAAGAAAAGCACATGTCACGATCGTGACACCCATTTGCGGTCATGATTTCTCATTCTTCACAAGTAGAAAGTTGCCAACCAATATTCATGATCGTGACATGTATATCACGGTCACGACTTGTGACGGTTAAGGATAACTATTCTCAACTACCAACCCTCGGATAAAAATGATCAACTACCACCAACTATCAAATGAAAAGACACCTTTTGGAAGCAATCCAATCATGAAAAGGTGCCTATCCATTGAAGATGAGGATGAAACTTTGCATCCAATCACAATGAAGTGATACAGCCCTTCGCCAATGGACACGACTCTTCGTTTGGATAGACGTAACCCTTCGCACTCTATAAATAGGGTTCAAAACCAACCAATTTCGTGGTATATGGTAGAGTGAAAATATAGAGGGTATATGATACACATTAGAGAGTGAAAATTGTATAGATTTCTCTAGTTCAAAGTGTTAGTGAGAAAAATGTATAAGTGATTCGATTCTTATTTCGATCACTAGATTTCTCCACAAATTCAAGCGATTGTTGTATGAGTGTAATTGCAAAGCACATATCAATAAAATTTTCTGTTCTTGAACATTCATTTATTCGATATTCACAAGAATAACATCCTAGAGGAGGTTCTGTACGAGTCGATACCGAATTCAAAGTAGACATAGGAATTGCGGGGATTGATGACTCCCATTAAAGAGTGGATACGGTTTGATCAACTTTAGCTTTCACTTTCATACCTTACAACTTTACTTTGCGTTCTACTTATACTTTCTATTTCGAAGTTTATGATATGTCTATGTGTCATAACGAGTATTTTGTCTTGCATCATTTATATTGAAGAAGTTATATGCTTTTGAGTTAACTTTAAGAGTGATTTCAGAATTAATATGATTGTGTATAATCATTGGATCTATGATTATAATGTTGTTTAGTGAGCTGACATTTTTGGAACGGTAACTTGCTAAATATGGCTATGTGAGAGCGACCGTACTAAGCATAGTATTATTATTATCCAGGTTCTTATAAGTGTCATAATTCGTTTACCCTAGATTTAGAAAAGTCATTTCATGTGTTCCTTTGCGGTGAATTATAAGATATTTGGGCGTCTAGAACCTAGTTTGTTGAAGTTATCTAGTGTTTAAAACAACTTTGATTACTTTGCATATTTTACTCTACTATACTTGTTCTTAGGGAATATCTATATGCTTTGCATCTAATCTATTCATCCATCTTTTACCATTCAAAACCCTTAACTTTCAAATTATTATATTTTCTTTCGTCCCGTAACTCTAGTTAGTCCTTAGAACCGAATTCCTTCCATGTGGGATCAATATCTTTTGAAACTACATCGCAACTGTATGCTTGCAGTTATCATCAGTTTTTTATTTAATAAGCGGTATTGTCAACACCTGTTCATATTAAAAAATTTTATATTATCAGTAGAAAAGTGGGGAACAAGTTTTTGGGGCCATTGCAGGGGAAAAGCCTTTCAGAACAAGTGTAGACAAAATCTTGCGAACAAGTTTTTAGCGCCGTTGCCGGGTAAGGCAAGTGCGTTCTAGAGATCAAATTGCCGGAGAATGGGCAATTATATTTATGTGTCAATTAGATTTATTTATTTTTATTTTGTTTTTGTGTGTGTTTTTAAGTTAGTGTCGTTTTAAAGTAAAAGAAAAATGAAAAGTTTTTGGATTTTAACATTTTGCGCTCGCGACCTATTTCACGCTCGTGAATGGAGTTGTCAAACCATTTTGTTTCTGTCTAAGTGAAAGTCATGATCGCGATGATCCTTCACGATCGCGATATGCGCGATTTCACAACACTTGTATAAAATCCAAAAATCTAAAAAATCAAATAAACTAAAAAAATTGAAGAATGAAAATTTTTTCTTGATTTTGTGTTTATACCTTATCCATACCTATACTATACTAACATATGTTCCAAGGTTATTATGAGTGTTAGGTATTTCAAGTTTGATGTTAGTGCATATTTTGAACAAGTTGTTTCGAGTTTGAGCAAACGTTGAGAGTGTGAGCGATTTTAGCACAACATTTAGCATTTGGCAAGGATGAGTGATGAGTAACATTCAAAAGCAACATTCTAAGTAAGTTTCGATATATATTTCAATGCAACATGAATTAGTATAAATTATATAGTTTTAGTTTAATGCTACCTATAAGTTAGTAGTGGAGTAATATTTAGTACTGTTCTTAATATGAGTATTATATGCTATTCTCGAATACGTCCTATAAGTATTGAGTGTGTTTAAAGTGTTGGGAAACTATAGCCTATAATACTTTGAAAGTGATCAATAAAGAAGGAGGGTATTAAGAGAGAAAAATCAAAAGAAAGAGAGGATAACTAATCAGTTATACAAAAGGTGAGGAATGGTACGGAGCAGAAACTGCAACCATTCAATGAGTGAAAAAAAAGAAAAGTAGCATAGCATGAAAAATGGGTGCAAAGTACAAACCTGTATTTCAAAAACATATGCTTAAAAGAAAAAAATGAGAGAAAGTGGTATGGAGTATAAAATGCAACCACTAAGAGTGTTTAGCATCCTAGGTTACCTAAAAATGTCTTGAGATCAATCTTTTCAAAGTGTTCTCCCTTTGTCCTTTATACTTTATACTATGCTTAAGAGAAGGTAATATTCGAGCAACCATATAATGCTTATATGAAGACATGATTCGGTTGGCCCTCCATTAAGAGCAAAGGTATGCAACTAAACTATACAAATTATACATTACTAATTTGTGGGAAATTTTGAACTTTTTCATGAACTTTATGCAATGTGTGAAAGTAGTACTCACTACAATAGTCTTTCACCAAATGAGGTACGAACTTGAACTACTATCTTATTGATAAGTGTATAATTACACTTATTGTCAATATAATTTTACACACTAAACAATATAATTTAAGTAATTTTTATACTTCATATAAAAGATTTCACGTGGTATGTAGTTATTTTTGGTACAAATGCAGATACTAGGTAAATCTTGAGAGTAAAATGATCTAAAGTGGAATTCTATGTAAAAAGAGTGAAAAAGGTGCGAAAAGATGCATGGAACTTACAGATTTGGCTTAGGATCGAAGCTATCGAAGATCGATGAAGTTACAAGAAGAATTCTGAAGAAAAACACAATTCATGAGTGTGACAACAATTCACGGTCATGAGTTGATACACTTCAGAAATAGAAAATTGTCAAACAAAGATTCACGATCGCGACTTGTATATCCCGGTCGTGACTTGGATGGTTTTTTGGTCAAATCTTCTTAACTACCAACCGCTAGATAAAAATGATCAACCCCCATCAACTACCAATGAAAAGACACTTATCAGAAGTCAACCAATCATGAATAGATGCCCATCCATTGTGGATAAGATTAAAGCTTCTCAACCAATCACAATGAAGTGATGCAATCTTTCGCCAATGGACACAACTCTTCGTTTGGATAGACGCAACCCTTCGAACTATATAAATAGGGCTCCAAACCTTACAAATTTTGTTCATGGTGTGGCATTGGAATTAGAAAAAGTGAGAGATATAGAGTGTCCATAGATAGAGAGTGAAATTATTTAGTTTTCGCTACGTTCATAAGTGTTAGAGAAAATGTTTAAGTGATTTGAATCCATATTTCGATCACTAGATTACTCTACATATTCGAGCGATTGTTGTATAAGTGCACTTGCAAATCACTTATCAATGAAAGTTTTCATTCTTCAACATTCGTTTTTTCAATATTCACAAAGAATAGCATCCTAGCGGAGGTTCTGTACTGGTCGAGATTGAATTCAAAGCAGACGCAGGAATTGCGGGAATTGACGACTCCCATTAACGAGTGGATATGGTTTGATCAACTTTAGCTTTCACTTGCATACCTTACAACTGATAAGTGTATAATTACACTTATTATCATATTAATTTTATACATTAAACACTGTAGTTTTAGTCATTTTTATACTTCATATAAAAGATTTCACGTGGTATGTAGTTATTTTTTTATGTAAATGCAGATACTAGGTAAATCTTGGGAATAAAATAAGCTAAAGTGGAATTCTATGAAAAAAGAGTGAAAAAGGTGCAAAAAGATGCGTGGAACTTAAAGATTTTGCTTAGGATCGAAGCTGGAGAAGATCGATGAAGTTCCAAGAAGAATTCTGAGTAAAACTCAATTCACAGTCACGAAAATCATTCGTGTCGTGACTTGTCTACTTCAGAAACAAAAGATTGCCAATTAAAGATTCATGGTCATGACATGTGTATCGCGGTCGCGACATGAACGGTTTTCTGGTATTATCTTTTTAACTAACAACCGCCAGATAAGCATGATCATCCTCCATCAACTACCAACGAACAGACACCTATCAGGAGTCAACCAATCATGAAAAGGTGCTTATCCATTGTGGATTATATCAAAGCTTCTCAACCAATCACAATGAAGAGATGCAATCTTTCACCATTAGACACAATCCTTCGTTTGGATAGACGCAACCCTTCAAACCCTATAAATAGGGTTCCAATCCTCTTCAATTTCATGCACCATCAGAGAGGAGAATATTAGAGTGCAATTAGAGAGAGATATAGTGTGTATAGATAGAGAGTTGGCTACTTTCTTAAGTGTTAGCGAGAAAATGTTTAAGTGATTCGAATCCTTATTTCGATCACTAGATTTCTCTATATTCTCAAGCAATTATTGTATCAGTGTACTTGCAAATCACTTATCAATAAAAGTTTTCATTCTTCAATATTCATTTGTTCGATATTCGCAAAGAGCAGCATCCTAGCGGAGGTTCTGTACGGGCCGAGACCGAATTCAAAGTAGATGCAGGAATTGCGGGAATTGACGACTCCCATTAAAGAGTGGATACGGTTTGATCAACTTTAGCTTTCACTTGCATACCTTACAACTTTACTTTGCTTTCTACTTATACTTTCTATTTCAAAGTTTATGATGTGTTTATGTGTCATAATGAGTATTTCGTGTTAAGTATTTTATGTTAATCAAGTTATATGCGTTGGTGTTAATTTTAAGAGTAGTTTCAGGGTTAATGATATTGTGTATAATCACTGGATCTGTGATATAACGCTATTTAGTGAGCCAACATTTTTGGAATGGTAACTTGCTAAATGTGGCTATGTGAGAGCGACCCGTCTAAGCATAGTATTGATGTTATCCTGGTTTATATAATAAGTCTTATCTTGTTTGCGCTAGGTTTAGAAAAGTTATTTAATGTGTTGCTCTACGGCGAATCATTGAACATCTAAGTGTGTTGAACCGGGTTTGTTAGATTAGTCTAGTGCATCGTAACATCTTTGTTGATCATGCATGTTTTCTCTGCTATACTTGTTCGAAGTGAAAATCTATTTATTTAGAGTCTCTAATCTATTACATCTATATTTACTCAACTTTTCATTTTGATCTTCCCTTTCCAAAAAAATCTCAAAACTATTTTTATTTTCTTTCTATTCTACTTCCATATTTGATCTTTAGAACTAGTCCTTCCCTGTGGGATCGATATCTTTTAAAACTACATCGCAACTGTATACTTGCAGTTATCATCATTTTTCTATTTGATAAGAGGTACTGACAACACCTATACTTTACATGAACAAGTTTTTGGCA
>CATIWQ010065378.1:0-59787 GCA_949673415.1 Euphorbia schlechtendalii | reverse complement strand
ATTCATTTATTCAATATTCGCAAAGAATAGCATCCTAGCGGAGCATCTGTATGGGCCGAGACCGAATTCAAAGCAGACACAGGAATTGCGGGAATTGACGATTCCCATTAAAGAGTGGATACAGTTTGATCAACTTTAGCTTTCACTTGCATACCTTACAACTTTGCTTTGCTTTCTACTTATACTTTCTATTTTGAAGTTTATGATATGTCTATGTGTCATAATGCATAATTCATGCTAAATCATTTATATTAATCAAGTTATATGCATTGGAGTTAATTTTAAGTGTAGTTTCGGGGTTAAAAATATCGTGTATAATCACTGGATATGTGACATAATGTTGTTTAGTAAGCCAACATTTTTGGAATGGTAACTCTCTAAATGTGGCTATGTGAGAGTGACCCGTACTAAGCACAGTATTGATGTTGTCCAGGTTTATACAATTGTCTTATTTTGTTTGCGCTAGATTTAGAAAAGTTATTTCATGTGTTACTCTACTGCGAATCATTAAACATCTGAGTGTTTTGAACCGAGTTTGTTAGATTAGTTTAGTGAATCGTAACATCTTTGTTGAACTTGCATGTTTTCTCTACTATACTTGTTCGTAATGAAAATCTTTATATTTAGATTCTCTAATCTTCCACATCTATATTTACTCAACTTTTTATTCTAATCTTCCTATCCAAAAATCTCGAATCTATTTTTATTTTCTTTACTTTGTTTTTCCCTTGTTAATCTTTAGACTTGGTTCCTTCCCTATGGGTTCGTTACCTTTTAAAACTACATCGCAACTGTATACTTGCATTTATCATCATTTTTCTATTTGATAAGAGGTATTGACAACAACTACATTTCACGTGAACAAGTTTTTGTCATTATTATTAAGGATAAGCCTTACGGAACGAGTGTAGACAAGTCTTGTGAATAAGTTATAAAACTTATCAGTAGAAAAGTGGTGAACATCCCACACGGAGCTTGAGCCATGCACACCGACCTGCATGTGGGATGGGAGAAATCCCATCCCACGTTTGTTTTTGAGGGGAGTTTTGAACTCCCTTCCCTTCTCCTTTTTCTAGAAATTCAGCTCAGGATTCCTTGTGAGTTAGAAATTTTTTCTTTGTGAGATTTTTGCGATATCCTCTACGAGTTTCTCCAACATTGTAAGAACTCTTGAGAAGGCTCTTTCTATTTTAAAGTGAACCTTCTCAGTTAATATTTTTGGGTTGGTCTTTAAGGGGTCTAGCAGTTGCTGTCTACCAATGGGTTCTCCCTCAAAGGAGGTTTTGGTCAGTGAAGATCCATGTGGATCAATCATAAAGACTGTCCAAGATTATAGGCTAGTGCTACATGAGTACTATTCTAAGGGAGCGCCGCACCAAAGGAAGGTACACATCAATTGGTAATGTCCTTAACTTAGATGCAAGGTTTCTTATATAAGTTTTATAAACCTATATGCATCTATGGAATGTTTCAACTTAGATTATATAAATCATGACATGCTTAAGAGATCCTTTAGGGTTAATTTTATGTTTTAAAATTCCGTCTTGCAAGTTTACTTATTCAATTACTGTCTTAATTAACCTGCAATTTTTCCAAAACCCCTTCTTGAAACCTTTAATTATTATTTAGCGCAAGAGCATTCGCTTGCGGGGTACCCACATGGGCCCCACATCGAACAACTCATATTCATTGGGTCCCACTCTCACCTGGGAAAATTTCCTTGCTCTGCTCCGTGTAATTTTGCCAAAGTTCTCCTTTAATCTTTTTAATTATTATTTTGGTCCAACCAATTAATAATTCATCCAACGAATTCGGCAACCTTAATATTCTCACAACAGACACAGTCTATAGGTTCTTTACTTGGTCTAGTAAAGACCTAAAGTGTGTGACCTCATGTGATCCCAAAGTATAGAGCCACTAGAGGTTAACCTAAACTTGGTTTCCCATCCGGGAACCTTTAAGGTTAGTGTTCTAGACTAATATGGAACCTGATTACTCTAGATGATCAAATGGGCTTTCTAGCAAAGGCGAATGATCCTTTGATACTTCGAACATCAGGTGCCTATGAATTGATCTAGTTTTGTAGTAGTAACCAATATAACACACTCCTTATATCAGGTCATGTACCATTCAGTTTATTGAGCTCGGATTAAGTGTTAGCTCATGTAATAGCCGTAGCTATCCTAGAATTAGACTTGTTCACAAAGAACACCACTCGCCATAATGTATCAAAAATTAACTAGAAACCTGTTTTATCAATCTTATACTTTGATCAAAGGTTTATGAGTGTGTCTCTTCAACAAGAGGCCTTAAGGTACATCTCCCATTATATCACTATATTAGGAGAGATGGATCCCATCTTAACTACTCAGCTTACCAACATGTGATCATCACTATACCCGTAATCACCCATATTATCCTGATTGCCAGGGTATGAGTAAGTATGACCCAAAGTATAGTAACTCCTACAAAAGGTAACAGTATCTCAGTTTTGAGGATACTTGTACTGCTACTGCAATATGACATGACACAAACACATGGATATAATTATTTCCGAGTGTCTTTCTTGTAGCAGTCTCCAATGTATTACCTAAATACATTCATGTGTTAACTCAAGGTACCACCTTCAGCTCGTGAGATCGGTTGCTTGGATCTAATCCAAGGAGTAAGCCTACACATGCTAGTTTGTCAGCTTTGTTGATGTCTAGTCTAAATGAAACTATGACTAGGGATATTTAGACTATTCATAGTATTATGTATGTGTAATTCTCACACCACATAGCTCCCACTATATCCTTGCACTTTTAAGATATGAAGTAGTCACAAACTTTATCTTATCAATTTACATATATAATACCACATATATATGATACCAGCGAGATACATAAATTAAATAAACACCGATAAACAACAAAGATGCCTTTAATAAGAATAATAATATGACACTTTTTGTACATTATAACTAATTAAGATATATCGCCCTAATTACGTCTAGGGTATACATCATGTCTAACAACCTCCCACTTGCTTAAGAGCCAATTGCCCATGTGCTTCATGCCATACTCATTAAAATGCTGGTTATGCTTAACCTGATTCAATTGCTTTGTTAGCCCATCAGCTAGATTTTGATCCATTGGGATGTATTCTAAGCTCATATCTTTTCTAGCTACTATCTCCTAAATGAGATGGTATTTTCTCAGTACATGTCCATTTCTCTAACAAGATTGTGGTTCTTTTTCCTGAGCAATATCCCCATTATTCTCGCAATAAACTTCTATTAGATTTATAATGCTGGACACCGCACCGAGATTACCAATAAATCCCTTTAACTTGACAACTTGCTTAGCTGCTTCTAAAGTAGCTATATACTCAGATTCAGTGGTTGAATCGGTAGTAATATCCTGTTTGAAACTTTTCCAAATAATCACCCCTCCATTTAACATAAACACATATCCTGACTGGGATTTGTAATCGCCCTTGTCAGATTAAAAACTCACGTTAGTGTATCCCTTTATAGAGAGATCACCTTCTCCATATACCAAAAATATATCCTTAGTCCTAAGTAAGTACTTAAAGATAGTTTTAATGATCGTCCAGTGCTTCTCATCTGGGTCAGATTGAATTTGCTCGTGATGCTCAATGTATGTAAGATGTCAGGCCGATTGCATACCATATCATACATTATCGATCCTATCATTGAAGTATAGGGTATTCCATTCATGCGCAATCTCTCCTGTTATGTTCTTAGACACCCATATTTAGAAAGGTTAATCCTGTGAGACATTGGGAGATAACCCTTTCTTGACTGCTCAAGGTTAAATCTAGCCAAAACCTTGTCTATGTATACTTTGCGAATTTTGGATCTATCTCGGTAGATCTTTATGCTGAGTATAAAAGTTGCTTCTCTAAGGTCTTTCATGGAGAACTTCTTTGATAATCATGACTTCACTGTCTGAAGAAAAGGAACATCATTTCCTATCAGTAATATGTCTTCGATATATAATACAAGGAAAACGATCGCACTACCACTAGCCTTCTTATATACATAGGTCTCATTAGCGTATGACACAAAACCAATTTCTCAGATTGTCTCATCAAACCTATTATTCCAACTCCTTGATGCTTGCTTAAGTCTGTAAATGGACTTCTGCAATTTGCATACCTTTGAGCCATCCTTGGATGTAAAACCCTCAAGTTGTACCATATACACATCCCTATCTAGATTCCATTAAGGAACGCTATCCATCTGCCATATCTCATAATCATAATGAGCGACGATGGCAAGGAGTATTTTGATAGACTTTAGCATGGTCACCGATCAAAAGGTTTCATCATAATTAATGCCTTCTTTTTTACTGTAACCTTTTGCAACCAACCTTGCTTTATAGGTAATTACATTACCGCCCATGTTAGTTTTCTTCTTGAAAACCCACTTGCATCCTATGGGCTTAATCCCACTTGGAGCATCAATCAAGCTCTAAACTTGATTTTCGTACATGGGGTCTATCTCTGACTTCATGGCTATAAACCATTTATCAAACTCTGAGCCGTCCATTGCCTCCTTGTAAGTCTTAGGCTCATCATCTTCCATAAAGAAGATATGTTTATCATCAGTGATGAGAAAACCTTATCGCTCGAGAGCGATTGGATCCCAGCCTGACCTACGCAATGTCGGAGTTATAATAGGCTATTCCATGCTGACACTTTCTTCTATAATAGAAGTAGGAACGATTAGTTGATTGTTTGTTTGATCTTATTGAGTGCCTAACTCAAGGTTGCTCCCACTAGCTTTTGCAAATATATGCTCCTTCTCAAGGTATTGAGCATTTCTAGAAATAAGGACTTTTTTCTTGGGATCATAAAAGGTATAACCCATAGTCTCCTTAGGGTAACCTACAAATAGACACCTATCCAACTTAGCACCCAGCTTATTTGAACTTATCTTCTTTACATAAGTAGGATATCCTCAAACTCTTAAGTGAGAAAGAGCTGGTTTCTTACTACACCACAATTCGTATGGTGTTTGATCATTAGATTTTGAGGGCACTCTGTTTAGAATATAAACTACGCTCTCAAGTGAATAACCCCAAAAGGATCTACTGAGTTCTGCTTTGCTCATCATGGACCGAACCATATCGAGTAGGTACGATTCCTCCTTTCTGACACTCCATTGTGTTGGGGTGTGTAAGGAGGAGTCCTTTTAAATAAAATACCATTATCCCTTAGATAATCCTGAAACTCTTGGCTTAAGTATTCACCGCCTTGATCAGATCAAAGGGTTTTGATACTTTTCCCAAGCTGTGTCTCTACTATTCGGTTATGAACTCTTTGAATTTCTCAAAACTTTCAGACTTGATCCTCATTAGGTACAGATAACCATATCGTGAATAATCATCGATTAAGGTTATGAAGTAGACGAAACCCTCATATGTCTTAACATTCATTGGACCACATACATTGAATGTATTATTTCCAAAGTACTAGTGGCATGCTGGCCCTTTCCTTTGAAAGTTTTCTTACTCATCTTTCCTTTTAAACAAGGTTCACATGCCTCATAGGATTCCCATTCCATTGGGCCCAAGTTACCATACTTGTGTAACTTAGTTAAGCGAGTCTCATTTATATGGCCTAGACGACAATGCCATAAGTATGAGGATTTCTCATTATCGAATCTTGATTTCTTAAGAATGTTCATATTTATAATTTTATTTTTAGTATCTAGAACATAAATATCATCAACAAATATTCCACAAGTATAAAGAACATTATCATGTCGAATTCAACAATTATTATTAAAAAATAAAATTTCAAATCCCTCCATTGCTAAGCGCACACAAGAAATAATATTCTTAGTGATAATAGGAATATAATAGCAATTGTTCAAAACTAAAAATAGGCCACTAGGAAAATGAAGGCTATATGTCCCTACAGCTGTTGCAGCAACCCATGCTCCATTTCCAACTCTTAGGTCTATTTCCCTCTTTGCAAGCCTCCTACTGTTCCGCAACCCCTACAAAGAAGTACAGATATGATTACCACAACTAGTATCCAATACCCATGCAGACTCATAGGGAGCTGTAGAGAAACTCTCTATCATGAACATACCTGAAGTAGATGCCTCACTTGAGTTCTTCTTCACTTGTTTAGAAAACTAAGCTCTTAACTTGTGTTTTATTTCAACATTTTTCATGAGTCTTCTCATGACCTTGAAAGCCCTTGACTTTCTAATCTTTCGATCCTCGGTAACAAGTTGATTCTCAAGTCTATTTTTAAAATGAATATCATATTGTTCAAATAGGTTTACCATCTTAGAAAAATTACAATAATTGCTGATGCCATAGAAATCTATTTTGAAACTGTCATACCTTTGAGGCAGACCTTTCAATATAATCTGTTTCAAGGCCTCCTTATCATATATAACTCCCGTTTTCCTTAACTGTTCAGAGTTATAGTAAATAGTTATGGAAAACTCAACTGCTGAGGTGTCAGCCCCTAGAATTGTAGATAACATGAATCTTTCATGTTCATCCATCATTACAAGCTACATAATCATAGACTCTAAGTCTATATATTTGCATAAATACCCGTACTTTGGAAGCATAGTGTTGACTATGAAATTCTTTGCAAAATCACAGTCTCTTTTAGGCTTCACGTACTTATCTATTTGATAAATGAAAAGGATCTTCTCTAGGGAGTTCGGGATATGGATTATCTAGTACATAATCCAAATCAAGGCTCTTTAGGAACCTTCTCACACTCTCAAACCACTCATAAAAATTGTCTCCTTTATAAAACTTATTGTCAATCGGATGCTTATTAGTGTTAGTATTCATATTCAACCTAGATATAAGATAGAATTTGTTTAGACATTAGTATATGTACATGCATTTAATATAAGGTTTTTAATTAAACACATAATTCCTACTATTTTCTTGAAATTCAAATAGCCCCTTCTATTTAAATTCAGGAAATTTGGTCCAACCAATTTTCCTTAGTAGGTAACTCATCATGACCCCCGCTATAGCAGGTTAAGCCATAATAAGACAACCATGGTTGGAACTCATCCATTTGAATCCCATGCAATTGCTAATTCATTTGAGTTCTCTTTCTTGAGACATGCGTACCCAATTGTATGACTCCTCAAATGTGTCTCCAATCTAGCATTAGCTCCAATTATATGGATAACTAACCTATTTTGGTTAAGGCATTAACCCCATCTAGCCACATAACCAAACACATGTTAAGGGAAAGCATCTTGTACATATCCTTACATCCATTAATAAGGTTTGTATCCCGACTTATGATGGGAGAACAATCTACTGCCTTAATATTGTTGTACGGATTTTATTGGTACCACTGGTCTTACCCTAGTCTAGGTCTTATACGCTAGATATGACTATGATAATAATAATTCCGAGCTATTTGAAATTATTAATCTAAGGGAACATACTCAAGACTGGTACATCATAATCATTCCATTATGACAAGACTCCACATAACATGCAAAACAAACAAGGTCCATGTTTAAGTTCTTGCACCTATGTTTATAAGTTTTAATTTAATAACTTAAACCACGTTTATAAAAACATATGCAGAATCCAATTTCCATTCTAGAAATCAACTAAGTCATAAAATTCCCTTGGGTACATTTAAACCTAATACCAATGGAGAATTCCAGGTAGGAGAGGCCCCTTAAAGAGAATGAGCAACCAAGTCCAATCGTTGCCAAAATAACCAAGAGCACTTCGGTTCATTGTACCACAAAAAACTATGATTTAAATATTTCATTCTTTAATTGAGTGAAGTACGGGATGACCCTCAATTAAAGCATTTAAACATGTGATAAAACATTACTAATTTATATGATAATCACATAGTCTAAGTTTGAGCAAAACCTAAATCTAGTTATCACATCATTTTCTATAATAGGAATTGAAACCTAAGTCATGCATATTCAACATATTATAATCAATCATGCATAGCATAAGGCAAGCTTTGATACCACTGCTGGTTAGTCAGGACAGTAATTGAACATGTACAATTACTATGCGGAATTTCAAAACTAAATATTAAACCTAAAGGATCTCCTAAGCATGTCATAATTGATATAATCTAAGTTGAAAAGTTTCATAGATGGCACCATATTTATAAAACTTATTGAAAGAAACCTTGCATCTAAGTTAAGAGCATTACTAGTTAATGTGTGCCTTTCACTTGGTGCGGTGCTCCCTTAGAGCAATTTAGCAGAACTTTGTTAGAACTAGCTTCCAATCTAGGACAACCTCTATGATTGATCCATGTGGATCTTTACCATCCAAAACCTACATTGAGGAAGAACCCATTGGAAGACAGTAGCTGCTAGACAGCTCAAAGACCAACCCATAAATATTAACTAAGAAAGCTCACTTCTAAAAGAAAGAACCTTCTAAAGAATTCTTGTGACATTAGAGAAACTCATGGAGGATCTCGTGAAAAGCTCACGAAGAAAAGATGTTGAACTCAAAGAGAAAGGATGAGCTAAAGTGATGGAGAAAGCAGATTGGGAGCAACATTATATATAGGGGGAGGGGAGTTCAAAGCTCCACTAGCAAACTAATGTGGGATGGGATTTCTCCCATCCCATACACAGGTCAGCACGCGGAGCTCCAGCTATGCGCACACAGCCCACCCTTGCCTTGCCCCCCAAGCCTGGCTTATGGGCTTGCTACCGGTTAGTGCGCGCTAGCCTAGTGCCAACAGCCACTAGTGGCCTACGAGCATTTTGCTCGTAAGGTAGCCTTGCAAGCCCCACCTCACATAACTCGTGTTCGTTGGGGCCCACTTGCAACAGGAAAAATTCCCTTTCGACACTTCATGCAATTTTCCTAATTTTCTCCTCTAATCCTTTAAATTATTAATCTAGTCTAACCAGTTAATAAATAATCCAACGAATATTCTCGGCATAGGCATAATCTATAGGTTCTTTACTTAGTCCGGTAAAGAACCAAAGTGTGTGACCTCATAGGATCCTGAAGTGTAGAGCCGTTAGAGGTTAACCTAAACTTGGCTTCCCATCCAGGAACCTTTAGGTTCAGTGTTTTAGACCATTATGGAACTCGATAACTCTAGATGATCAAATGGGCTTTCTAGTAAAGGCGTATCATCCCCCAATACTCAGAAAGTCACGTGCCTATGACTTGATCCGGTTCTGCAACATTAACTAATACAATACACTCCTTCCATTAGTTTAAGTACCATCTAGTTTATTGAGCTCGGATGAAGTGTTAGCTCATGTAATAGCCGTAACTGTTTTAGAATTAGAATTGTTCATGAATAACACCACTCACCATAATGTATCAAGATTGACTAGAAATCTGTTCTATCAATCTTATACTCTAACCAGAGGTTTATGAGTGTGTGTCTTCAACAAGAGGCCTTAAGGTACATCTCCCATTATATCACTATATCAAGAGCGATGGATCCCATCTTGACACTCGGCTTACCAACATGTAATCATCACTATACCCGTAATCACCCGTATCATCCTAATCAACAAAGTATGAAAAAGTATGACCAAAGTATAGCAACTCCTACAGAAGGTAACTAATATTTTAGGTATGAGGATACATGTACTGCTACTGCAATAAGACATGACACCAACACATGTATATAGTTTTTCAGAGTGTCTATCTTATAACGTTCTCTAATGTATTAACTGAATACATTCATGTGTTAACTTAAGGTACCACCTTCATCTTGTGAGATCGAATGGTTGGATCTAATCCAAGGAGTAAGCCTACACATGCTAGTCAATCCACTTCATTGATGACTAGTCTCAATGAAACTATAACTAGGGATATTTAGATTATTCATAGTAACACATATGTGCAGTTCTCACACCACATAGCTCCCACTATGCCCTTGCACTTTTATGCTATGAAGTAGTCGCGGACTTTGTCTTATCAATGCACATTTATAATACCACATATATATGATACCAACGAGATACATAATATAAACAAACATTGATAAATAACAAAGATTCCTTTATTATTTTTAATAATAATCTGAAATTGTTTCTACATTATAACTAATTAAGATATATCACCCTAATTGCCTCTAGGACATACATCATGTCTAACAAAAATTACACAGGGGCGAGCAAGGAAATTTTCCCCGTTGCGAGTGGGGGCTCGTGAGCCGTTAGCATGCACTAGCACAAGGCTAGCGTATGCTGGTGCGCTGTAGGCATGCAAGCATTGCTGGGCAGTGCTTGAGTGAGTCTGCAATGTAGGCCCACCAGCTATAGCTCTCAATCTTGGTTATGGGATAAGGCAAGCCCATTAGGGCTTGCCTTATGGAAGTCGCACAGCCCGCAGCCGCGCGGGTTGACCCACGTGAAGCTAGAGCTCCACGCTAAAACCCGTGTGTAGGATGGGGAATATTCCCATCCCACATTGGTTTTTGAGGGGAGCTTTTTGCTCCCGTCCCACTATAAATATTGGTCCACCCCCTCCTTTTAATTCACTTAAGCTCAACATTTCCTTCTGAGATTTGACATCTTTCTTCGCAAGCTTTTTGTGAGATTCTCCACAAGTTTCTCTTCTTTCACGAGGTTTATTCATATTTTGGAAAGAGTCTTCTAAGTCATATATATTCTGGTTAGTCTTCGAGTGGGCTAAAAGTTACTATCTACCAACAAGTTCTTCCTCTACGGGATGTTTTTGTTAGTCGGGATCCGTGTGGATCAATCATAGAGGCTATCTAATTTAGGAGGCTAGTGCTAATAGCGTGCTGTTTAATTATTCTAAGGGAGCACCGCACCAAAGGAAAGGCACACATCAGCTAATGCTCTTAACTTAGATGCCATGTTTCTTTTATTAAGTTTTATAAACCTATGAGCATCTATGGAATGCTTCAACGTAGATTATATCAATCATGGCATGCGTAGGAGTTTCGCTAAGGTTTAATTTTAGTTTGAAATTCCACCGTGCTAGTTTACATGTTCAATTACTACCTTAATTAACCATCAATTATGATGAGTATAAATGTAGTAAAGTCAATACCACTAACAAGGGAGGACCCAACCAAAAGGCATGGGTACCTAAGAAAACTTGATTATTTTGTAGGTGAGCCTGAGATATGCTAATGATACAAAAATGTGGAATTTGGATATCATTTTCTTGAGCCAAATGATTGATGATGAAAATCAGTTTATCACATTAAGAAGAAAGAGAAATAGAAGTGTTAGTATTGGCAACAACAAAAAATTAAGATAGTGGGAGCTGACATAGTTGGAGTTAACCCTTCAATTGAATGTTTCCCTTGTCAAAGGCTACAAGTTCAGCCTGCTGAGTGTTTCTTAATTTGCAATAAAGGTAGAAGATTTAGTTTTGATTTAGATGGATTTTTGGTGATCGATATCAAAACTAATTCAACGATTCTCTATACTCCTAATATCTACAATGTCTATAAGATTTATTTATCCCCCATGTCAAGAAATGTGTGCTTGGTTTTTAAAGATGAGAACTTGTGGTTATTGCATATGAGACTTGGCCATATTCACATGAATAATTTGTCAAAGCTAGTGAAGAAGGAACTAGTTAATGGTCTTCCTTCCATTAGTTTTGAGAAGGACACGTTATGCTCAACATGTTAATATGAAAAGTAGTTTTGGAAATCATTCAAATCTTTGAATGATATTTCTTCAAAACATCCACTAGAGCTGTTGAATATGGATCTCCTTAGCCCAATTTAACTAGCGAGATTGGGCGGCAGAAGATTCAATCTTGTAGTTGTGGATGATTTCACTCGATTCACTTGGGTAGCTCTGTTGTCCAGTTAGAATGAAACTTTTGAGTTCTTTTCTACTATGTCTAATCCGATTATGAATGAACAAGGAAGGAGAGTTGTCAAGATCAGAAGTGACCATGGAAGAGAGTTTGAAAAAATGATTCTTTGAAGAATTATGTTCAAGGCATGAAATTGATCATAAATTCTCAACTCCTTACACACCATAGAAGAACAAAGTTGTAGAAAGTAAGAACAAAAAAATTGTTAATATGGCTAGACCTATGTTGAGTGACAACAACGTACCAAAGTATTTTTGGGGAGAAGCTGCTAACATATCCTTTTATATCTTTAATGGGTGATAATTCTTCCTATTTTGGATAATGCACTTATGAGCTTTGGAAGGGAGCAAACCAAAAGTTGGGCATCTTAGATCTTTTGGATTGAAGTGTTACATTCTTAACACTAAGGAGAAGCTAGTAAAATTCTACCAAAAGTTGATGAAGGAATCTTTATGAGGTAGTCACTAACTAGTAGAGCATATAGAGTTTATGCAAAGAGGATTGGTCTTCTTGAAGATTTTATGCATGTAGATTTTGATGAAGGTCATCTTGAAGAGAGATGAAGATCAAGAGATAAAGATGATGATGATGGTCCAATGGTTAATAGGATTGAAATTAGTAGCTCAGCATTAGCAGAATATCTAGACATAGAAAAAGTAGTTGCTGGCCAAGATCAATCTATCAATTTTAATGAAGTTGATCAACCTCAGCACCAACCTGTCTTAGAGATACAACAACCTCAACAAAATCTACCAAGAGAAGTAAGAGTGTTAAGGAATCATCCAACTAGCAGGATTATTGACAATGTTCAAAATCCAGTTAAAACGTGTGGTCAACTTAACAAAATTATGAGTCAATCAAAATTTGTTTTCTTCCTAGAACCAAAGAAATTCAAAGATGTGAATTCGATGACAATTGGATGATAGTAATGCAAGAAGAGATAGACCAATTAAGAATAAATGAAGTTTGGGAATTGGTTTCTAAACCGAGCAGGAAATCGATTACTGGTACCAAATGGGTATTCAAGAACAAACTTTATGAATTTTGTAGTGTTGTTCCCAACAAAGCTAGATTAGTTGCTCATGGCTATAATCAATAAAAGGTATTGATTATGGTGAAAAATTTTCACTACTAGCCCGTCTTAAAGCTATAAAAATTCTGTGTGATTTTCTATCTCACATGAATTCAAATTATTTTTCAAATGGAAATTGAAAGTTTGTTTCTGAATGGTCTTATTTAATAAGAAGTTTCCAGATTATGTCTAAAAGTTGAAGAAAGCTTTGTATTGTTTGAAATATATATCTCGTTCTTGGTATGAGAGATTGACTAACTTTTTACTCAGCAAAGGTTATGTCAAGGAAAAAAAAATATAACCTTGTTTTTCAAGCACAAAAATGTGATGTTATTCTAGTCCACATATATGTTGATGATATTATATTTGGAGCAACTGATGAAAGCTTATGCAAGGATTTC
This sequence comes from Euphorbia schlechtendalii, assembly GCA_949673415.1. NCBI lineage: Eukaryota > Viridiplantae > Streptophyta > Magnoliopsida > Malpighiales > Euphorbiaceae > Euphorbia > Euphorbia schlechtendalii. The sequence goes on along the minus strand of CATIWQ010065378.1, from coordinate 46,483 downwards.
AACAAGCAGATGAAGAGCGAGTTTGACATGTCAATGATGTAGTATCAAATTTCTTTCTTGGAATACAAATCAAGTAGAGAGAAGATGAAATCTTCATTAATTATTTAAAGTATTCCAAAGAAGTGCTGGAGAAGTTTGACATAGACAAGTCAAAGAGCATCTCAAATCCCATGGTAACATACACAATTCTAAGTGAAGATGTAAACCTATAAACAATAAACCCTACAAAGGTATTATCAAATCCTTACTTTATTTAACTACAAGTAGGCCTTATATTCAATACTTTGTATATTATTGTGCTTGAGATTAAAATGATCTAGAGAATCTCACTTAGTTTCCATTAATATAGTTCTCCGATACTTGCAAAATTTTGTTGATGCAAGTTTATGGTATCCTAACAATGCTGGTTTTTTATGCTGACCATGGAAAATAAAAGCTTGAAAGGAAAAGCACCACTGGTAAATGTCATTTCCTAGGAGATTGTCTTTTCACATTGTATAATAAGAAGTAAACTTTAATAGCTATCAGTATTGTTGAAGCTGAGTATATGGTTGTTGGAAGTTGTGTAGCACAACAACTATGAGCACAGGATTCTTGGTCCCTCTCACAAAACGATGATGAAAGCTTATAATTTATATACTTTCTCTATAGGATTTTGTGGACCCATAATCAGGGCTAAGATGGCGTCGAAATAAGTTCTCCTAGCCATTCAAACATTAATCACATGTTAAAATAATTAATTTAAGTATTAGATAATTTTATTTCATATGTTTAGTTTATCTCCTTTTTTTGGAGTAAAACAAGTGTTTTTAGTCTTAAAAGTCTTATTTTATTCATTTGAAATAAATAAAAAATATTGAAAAAATTAAAAGTTAGATTTTATGTTTTAGAAAAATGAAAAATATTTTAAAAAGTTGAAAAAATAAATTTCCGGAGTTTTCGGGGGAATTCAAGGCCTCAAGGGGTCACCCAAGAACCAGTGCCCCTCTAGCTGATCAAACTAGAACACCGTCGGTCTAACTACACCAGTGGTGGTCCTCTTGGTTAGACAGACGACGGTCAAATCTAGAGGGGCATTGGGTTTTTTTCCCAGGTTTCACTTTCTTACTGTTTTTTAGCATTTTTTCTCACTTTACCCTTACTTTTTAACTGACCTAAAGGGGTAAAAATAGGTTCAAACTTTGAGGAGAGAGGGGGAAAACATATTTCAACCAGTTTTTGGGTTTTATTGAGATTAGAGAGAGAAAATCAAATACTTTGTGACCAAGTTTTGGAAAAAGTTGAAAAATCCATCTTCAAAGGATTTTTTTCCATTTTCTTGAACTCCTCTTGGTTTAAGGTCTAAATACTTTGATATATCTCTTCTTTATCTATTTAGGATACTAAAAATTATAAAAAAAACCATCCACTCAAGCAATTTTTCTTCATTTTTGGAGTTTCTTGCAACAAATCAACTAAATCAACAAAAAAGGCTTGGGGGGACTCTTTTCTTTGCGTTTCTAGTTCCAAAATCATTAGGAACATGTCAAAGGGGTAAGCTTTTGAATTTTTAGAGATTTATTGGCTTGATTTGGTGTTTATTTTGAGTGTTGGGTGTTTTGGGGGTGGAAAATGGTAAAGTAACCCCGAGCCACTCTAGTTAGACCGGCGCTTCCCTAATTGAACTGACACCCCTCTAGTTAGACTAGTGCCCCTGTAGTTAACTACAAGGGCACTGGGAAACTAGACCCCCACTAGTTTTATTGGAGAGTCACAACCTTAAATAGATTTGTTTTGATTTATAAATCCATTTTTCATCCATCTTGTGCGTTTGAATAAAAATTTTCAACAAAAATCAAAAGTTTCTTGGGGCTTGTGTAGTTTTCCCAATGCCTCTGTAGGTAGCTAGAACGCCCCCATGGGAGCTAGACCGGCACTAGTCTAGGCAATGGCCAGTCAAGCCGCCATCACTCTATTTTCGACCAGAACACCTATTTTAGTGTTTATTCGCCTAGATTTCAATTTTTTTGCTCCGTTTTAGGCATCCCCAATGATAGGATTCAATATTTCTTGATAATCAACCATTCTTTATGCCATGTTACATCTATAAATAAATAAAATGGGCAAGAGTTGGGTCTAAAATAAACCATTTTTACAAGAAAAAATCATTTGGAAACTCGAATTTTCACTTTTAAAAAAATCAATCGAGCATAATGCTTTAATAATCTCCCTAATCTAACCTAGTTGCATGATTAATTGAGTCTTTTATGGTATTAATAACCCTATTTGTGGTGTACCATATAATTGCGCTAACCCTTTGTGCATGTAAGTTAGATGTATGTCAAGATTTTATTCCTTCAGGTATTGTTTTGTAAAAATTAATGTATATGTAGATAAAAATTGTATTTAAGACCATTTGTGCTACCCAAAAAATGTATTATTTATTACCTACCCCCCTAAGTTAGAAGACCTTTATTTTTATTGCCTTTGTTTATTTTTCTCTACTTGTTTTCTTATAGCATTTATTTATTTATCGCTTTCTCGCTTGTGATTGCTTTAAATTACTCAACATAAATAGAAAATGAAATAATAGAAATACTTTAAATGTGGTTGCTTTCATATAATTAAAACTCAAATAAGATGAAGTAGGTCACTCATTTAGATCCAAATCTTTTTATTATGGTGCAGTTTAGGCTTAATAGATCTAGGCTGTATCGAATTTCCCGAAAGTGCTGATCCGGGTGGTGACTCCGTAACAACGCAGGTGAGAGGTTTAGGTCTCAAGTCTTTCCAAAACTTGTGTCAACTTTTTTCATTAAAACTCCCATGCCCCGTGTCATGGACCAACGCCTCGTGGTGATCGCGTGGGTAAAAAAACATCATCCGCTCACAATTGCTATAGATCAAACAACAATTTGAAGATTATGGTATAAAGTTTAAAATTCTCAATGTCATGTGTGATAACAAGAGCGTAATAGGCTTATCTAAATATCCAATTCAATATTCCGAGACAGTTAATTAGATGTAAGATCCAATCATTCTTGATGATAAAAAAATCATGCTGAGTATGAGCACGGGATTTTGATCATCACTCGCGAGTTCAATGATGAAGCTGTAGTTTATTTTCCTTTGCTAGTCTTACACTTTGAAAAGGTCTTAGAGGTCCTAGGGAGAAGCATTCCTCGTTTCTTTCAAACCTCAGGCAGTTTTTCTTACTTAGACTAGTCAAAGCTGGGATAAAATTAAGCCTAGTGCCCATACAGATGTGACAACATTAGTATTGGCATTGGCAACATCGGTGTCAACATTGCAACAGTGACACTGATATTGCCACCTCAATTGTAACTAAGCCTAGTTTAAGCCAAAGTTAGACAAAAAAGGCAACGCTGACATCGATATCACTAACATCGGTATCGATGTTACCGACATTGGTGTCAGCATTGCAACATCAGTACCGATGTCGCTGAGTCAGCAGTAGCAAAATTGCAGGATTTCGGGAATGATGGATGCAATAATCCTCTAAGGCCCTTGTATTCTTTGTTGACCTCTCTAGCATGCTGCACATTGTAGACTAGCTGGAGAGGATCATCCTCCCTTAGATTGGGTGGGTGAAAAGTGAAAATGGAGGTAAATAATGATGATTTTTTACTTTGGATTGAAGGAGGATCTCCTACAAAAGGAGGGCTCATTCTCAGACAAAGGGGGAGCTCATTTCTGGTGAAAAAAGTAGAAATAAAGAGATCTCACTTTATTTCAAAAAGAAACTTACATTTGTATGTGTTTTGTGTTGGTTTTGGGGTGTAATCTCTAAGTTTAAGTAACATTCTCTTTAAAAAGGGTTGAGGAAAGTTCATAGGAATGGTATTAACATGGGATTTCTCAAGGTAATCTTCAGGTTTATATTCACCAAAAATCGAAAAAGGTTGAAGAAAGTCATGTCTTTAGTTTATGCTACTTTGTGTTATATTTGATAAGTTTTAACTCAATAAAACTTAGTGGAGAAGTCATCTACTTAGTCATTGGATACTGAAAATTCAATACACTTTAAGTTTGGGGAGAAAAACTTGTCCCATATCTTGGTTTTTCTCAAGCCAAATAACCGCCTTACATAAGGAAAGAAACGAGGGGCTTCCCGGAGGAGCTTTGCCGATCTCGAAGAAGTGGATTCTCAACTACGAGGTGAGCCTTTGAGTTCCTAAAGTTGGGTCTCTTGTTTATTTGATGATTTGATATTGTTTTAAAAGTGTTTAATTGATTTTGTTATTTTCCTTCACATTTTGGAAAATTCAGGCAATGCTGACGTCGGTGTCAGTGTTGCAATGCTGACACTGACATTGCAACACCGATGTCGGTATTACCCTTATTTTCCAGAATACTAATTTATATAATATGAACTAATAATGGGTAATTAACAAAAAATGACTTATTTATATGAATATACTGAGATCAGTAGAATATTTATGTGTTGTGTTAGTCTTTTAGATATATTCCGAGGGAAATTAATGTTTAAACCATAGTTTCCTCTTAATCGAGATAAAATTATTACCATGTTAGTATTTCCCCAGAATATATACGAAAGAATAGCATTTATGTTCATGGGCCTAGAAATAGTTACGATCTCCACGTATTTGTGAAAAATTAAGTTTCGATTAAGAAAACCCTACGAAGGGAACGCCCCGGTCCCGGATACCCGACCTGACAAAATTCACATGCGGCATTTCAATTAATAAAATGAGCAACATACTTATATAAAAATAGATCATTTTTATAACAAAAATCATGAGCCTTTGTGGGCACTTTTATTTAACTCAACCACATGGATCTTCCAAATATTCAAACCGAACATACTTGGTGCATTGGCACATACTTATGTTGTGAAAATATATTGTGCTAACCTTTGTGGATACATGTAGATTAGGTTAGATGTATGTTAGGATTTATTTTCGTTCGGGTATCGCACTTCAATAAAAATTATGTATTTGTTAGATCCGTTTAATAATAGAATATAGATGTATTCGTTTTCCTAGATCTCATGTATTTTTGGTAATTTTTATTCCCCATCCCCAAAATATGTAAATAATCCCCCCTAGAACTTGGCGCATTTACTTTCCTACGTGTTTACTTTTTGTATTTATTTATTGCTTTCCGTATGCATTGCTAAATATAACTCGAAAACAATTTAGAATGGGATATCACAATATTGGAATATGGTAGCCACTTACCTAATATGACTTAAACAACGATGATATAAGTAAATCATCAAGACCCGAATCTCTATACTACGGTATCTTTTAGGCTTAACGGATCTAGGCTGTACCGAGTTTCCCGGAAGAGCTGATCCGGGTGGTGACTCTGTATAACGTAAGCTAGAGGTTTAGGCCTCGAGTCTTAAGAATCATTTCCACAACCCTAACAACATATTTTTGAAAACCCCACTCCCCATCTCACGGGGCCGACATCTCACTGCAACGGCGCGGGTAGAACGTTGTCCGCTCACAATAGCGACTCCGGTGGGGATTTCTTCTTTCTTTTTGAACTTAAAAGTTTCGAAGATTTTTTGATGAGTTAGTGAAAATTCATTGTTTAAGTCAAACCATTTTCCAAGATTTTGATATCTCACAAAGCATATGCATTAGATGGATTAGCCATTAAGGTTAGGGTGTTTGGTTTTACCGAGAAGTTTGTGAAAGTATCCTTTGCAACCCCTTGGCGACCGAAGGTACTTAGTGAGTGGATCACTTGTTGCTATACCACATGGACCCTCTTGAACCCATTCAGGAAAAAGTGAGAAAGTGTATCTCAATGCAACAAGAACCTTCTACATCAACAACTCATTGACCGTAGACACTTCCACTAGGTTTACCAAAACAAATTGCATCTATCTTCATGTAGGAACGAATCTTCAGATCCCTATGATGTTAAGATGAACCAAACCTAGAATTAAAAGCCTACCCCTTACGCGTGGGAGATATAAGGTCGAAAGAGATATGTTGTGTGCTATGTGCTCACATCGCATCACGCATTCAAAGGAGCATTTCTTTACGTGTGGCATCACTCTAACCACGCTCTTTGTGCAAACACTAATATGCACACACACACATATTAAAGTTACACCCGATATTGCACTACTACCAAACACCTAGTTTTAGAAGATGCGCCAAGATAGCATCACCTAGGATTAGGACCACAGCACAAAGGCATCCCAAAGGACGTCCGAACCTCTACCCAAATGGGGCAAGATACCCATCACCTCAGGAATTGTATAAAGAATGGTATAAACACACTATTTACCTAACCCCTTGCGAATCCTATAAGGAGCCTGTTACCGCATGGGTAATATGGTAGAACCAAAAATACCATGAGTCTTGTAACAAGGCCCCAACGTCACATGGATGTCAGCTTTAAAGTTGGCACTCTCTGATTTCATTTTACATCATAATCAACCGGCTACATGCATGATCATTGCTCATACATATACCATGCATGATCTGATCTCCGTCTTGTGTACTTCAGCAAAGGTTTGGAGAAGGACTGATCGTCACCTTGTTAAAGTCTCTCCCTTCATGGATAGGCAAGGGAACATTCCATCTCAATAGGAGGGTGTGCCGTACACCAATTCAAGTGAACATTCAGGTTCCATATCAGGTTCAGGTTTAGGACAAAGCTTCGACTTAAGCAGGGACCAATTCTTCAGCATGACAAACTCCCAAGATGACAATGCAGCTAGGGGCCTTTCACCAAAACTCAGGGTCCGCAATAGAACATCAGTGGGGAAATTGCAAATGCACTGAAAGCCTTAGTCGATAGTGAGCAATTTATCGAAGCCATCCAACATCATGCCCGTTCAAGCTAAATGAAGGACCATTATTCTGATCGATTTTCAGATTTCAAAAATGTGAGGAACGTCCAACCCCCCAATAATGGTTATCCTCGGGTGAGGAGACCATTGTCTTTTCCCAGTAACAGTCCTCCAAGCAACATATTGTAGTTTGGCACTAGGAATGGTCCAGCACAGTTCGAACCGTTTCAAGTGGGGTAAAGTTCCAAGGGTAACCAGTTCGTACCAGCCAGCATAGCCTAGCCGCAGCATCTATTCGGATTCGATTAGTTCAATCATCAGAATGTCAGTGCACCACCCCCATAATCAATAACCCAGCTATCGACGATGCTAGCCAGCATGCCATCTCCTAGTTTCGCTCCTCCTAGCTTCAACTCTCAGTAGACAAGACCTTATAGTGACCCTTAACCTATTCCATGTAGGAATGAGTCCCTCGGTGGGCCAATACCAATTAAACCCTTGTTCGATATGCACTCTAAGCTTTTCCATTAGCTCTGGAGGCATCTCATTTACTCATGGCTAGACTCATCCACCACCTACAACCTTCACTCACCCTTATCAGTCAAGATTCCCCTACTACAATGAGAGCACAAATGTCTCAGGGACATGGACCAAACATAGCAGAACTTTGGCAATAATTCCTAGCCACCCATGCACATTAGTTCTCCGGGCATTCTCCCAGCCATTATCCAATACTTCCAGTGATGCACGAGGAAGATTGGCTCCCTGAAAACTTCGTCATTCCAGAGTTGGTAAAGTATAAGGAGAGCGAGATCCCAGATCTCATCTGGTAAATTATTAGACGGTGATGAGGGGAAGGAGAATTTAGGATAGAATGCTAACCAAGTTATTCATCATCACTCTAGGTGAGCCGGCTAACGAGTGGGATAACAGCTTACCTTCGGAAGTTTCAAGCGACTGGGATCATTTGTTGAAGGCATTGGTAGAGTAATACAGGTTCAATTCCTACATGAAAATGACAATGCAGAACCTAGAAGTTGTTAAACAAATGCCCGAGGAATTATTCAAGCCTTACTAAGGCCAGTGGATGAAAGCCCAGGTGCTGTTGAAGGAGCGTCTTAGCTTATCCGAGATGATTGTGAAGCTCTTAGACGGGGCTTTACCGGAGTATAGAAATTGTTTGGGGATGAATACTTTCACGTCCTATAATGACGTGTTTGAGAAAGTGGAGAAGCTAGACAGGATCGAGGCCATGAACACGGTGGCAGCTCCACTAGTTAGTAGGCCTTAGTGTAAGAAGGCCGATGTAGGGTCCTCATCAGCACCCACCTCTCCCAGTCAAAGTGGAAGTAGGTGATGATGCAGGTAGTTCAGATAGAAATGTTGGCATCCGTGCACCTACCGAAGGAAGAATATCATGGGATATCTCCTTATTTCACTAACCTGGGATTCATTTTCAACAAATTATGGGAGTTGAAGAAGTTAGAGAGTGCGAAGCACTAGGCTCCCCCTAAACTAGAGGAAAAGAACAATTTTTATCTCTATCACATGGTGGCCAACCACAAGATCAATAATTGCAAAGACCTCTTAAGGGCTATTAGCAAGTTGATAGAGGATTGAGTGATAGAAGAACCCACATTGAAGCCCAATACGATGAATAGCCCCATTCCTTAGTTCGAAGATAAGGTGGGGATGTAGGCTCAGGAATGGAAGAAGATGTCGTTTGGCAATGCATGTGGAAAGCGATAGAAGAGTCCGTAATGATGATCTGATCAGGAATCGATCCCCGTCATGTAAGCATAAAACTGGAATTGGGAATGATCTCATACAGCCTAGAGAAGATTGAAAGTTATCACTGCCTGAAGTTTAGGTTGTCCAGGATGTCCATATACGACTACCAGGATGCCCTTAGTTTCCATGTCTTCAAGTATGAGACCCTTATGAGAGCGTAAGGTCTCACGGATGATATGTTAGCAATGTTGTTCCTGTGTTCATTATCAGGAATAGCGGGAGATTGGTACTTGACGTAGTCTCCTTGTAACAGGGGTAGTTGGCATCGGATCTCCCGCACTTTTAAGCGGGATTTCTTATACATGGAGACATCCGAGGCCAACATGATAGATTTAGCAGCTTGCATCCAAGACGGGGATGAGATGTTCAAGGAGTATAGCTCACGATGGATTTCCATTCAGGTGATGGTCAAGGAAAAATGTGAGAAGATCGTGTTAATGGGGATGTTTAATAGTGGAGCTTTGCTCGAATTCCATCATCGCCTCAACTCGTGCGAATACGCAAACTTCGGGGAACTTGTTGAGGTGGCATTGAAGATAGACACGGAATTCCAAAGCTTAATGCCAGAGATTATGATGGTAGGATTGGGAATACCATCTGGCCACATGTTTTACATGATATCCCAGTCAAACAGAGGAAAGGGCCCGGCCAAAACGAGTCAAGTTTAAGAGACAAGTGCCATTGCTAGTTTTCATACCTCTGGGGGTTGCTCAGGTTCCGGATACAGCCTATGTGGAATGCTTGTATATGATGAAAGGAATTCACCCACCTTTCACGTTCTCAAATTCGAGACCTTCATGAGAGTGCAAGGGCTCCTCGATTCCTAACTAGCTAAGCTATTCTTGTACTTATTATCTGAGGCTGCGGGAGAATGGTATGGGAATCAACCAGGGGTATTGAGGCGCGATTGGAGGCGCATCTTTGAAGCCTTCATTAAGGACTTTGTACATATGCAAAGACCCAAACCCACCTTGAAGAAGCTAATGGCACACATCTAGAACTTCTACCAGTTTTTCTAGAAATATCAGGCGCTGGATGAATATTCAAGTCCGCAATAATCTGTAGAAGAGCATGTCTTAACAGGACCAGACACTCATACAAATAATGTCTAAGTCAGATGGAGCTTTGTACTTTTGAAAGTTTGTTGCAAGATTAGAATGATTTTTCAGGGAATCGGGGTAACAGATCAACATGGTGGGATCAGGCATGGTATCAGAACAAGTGCTAGAAATGATCGTTAACGCCAATCCTGGGTCCTAGTTGCAGAAAGTACGGTTGAAAGGGGAATCATTCGAGGAACTCCTATAGATTCTCTAGATGGAAAAGAAATGCGGGTCAAAGGAGGGCTAACCCTTAAGAAAAGAAGAGTGGCCATCAAGTGTGAAAGTGAGGCCTTAGGGGAATTTATAATGATAATCGATTCCAGCAGTAGTTCTAGCCAAACTATGGCCCGACTAGAAGAAGGGAAAAGGGCTTTGGGAATCCCCAGAGCGGTTCCATGCTCATGCTCCTAGGTCAACTTATGTGGGATACCAGTTTCAAAGGTAGTAGCATGCCATCCTTTCACTTGGAGAAGTTTGAGACTCTTATGCCAGCCCAGGGGCTCTCTAATGAAAAGCTAGGCATATTCTTTCCTTGTTCGTTAATGGGTGTGTCTAGTGACTGGTCTATGAACTAGATAGAGGTGGTCAAGAAGGACTGGAGAAGCATATCAAAGGCCTTCAAATGAGACTTCGTGCATGAAGAGAAGTGACCCATGGAATTCAGGGAACTTTTGGCATGTCAACAAGGGGAGTACGAACCCTTTTAGGAATACACTCGTCGGTGGATGGTGATACAAGTGGTGATTAAGAGGAAGCCTTTTGAAGCAATCCTAGTAAGATTGATGATCAAGGGAACCTACCCAGAATACCAAAATTATCTTACCACCCATCACTTCACAACTTTCAAAGAGTTATTAGTAGGGGCCACAGATTGGATTAGATAATCCACGAGGAAGAAGATGAAGTCCTCATGGTGGGAACGGGAATACCCACTAGACACGTTTTCAAAATGATCTCATAATCCAACCCCGTGATAAGTGTCGTGAGATCTAGCGTCGCAAACTCGGGCAAAGCTTCTGAGCCCTTCAACTTATTCGCTTATCTTAGGGAGGTGGGAGACGTGACTAAAGTGGCCAGTAATTAGGATGAAAAGTTGATAGATTTGGATGCCTACATACTCTGATCGAGGAGAAAGAACAAGCAGGACATGATAGGTCTAGTGGAGGGAGAAACCATCATGTACGGAGCCAAACTAATAAACTAGATGAATACCACTTCTAAAAGCCTAAGCGGGTCTGGAGGAGGCTCAATATCCATGGTAAACACCCACGGAAACCTAGGTCATTGAGAATGGAATCTTACAGATCACTCATAGTGGGAAAGTGTTTATATTAGAGAATCCTGTCCAGCTGCGAGGCTCAGCTACCGAAGAAATCACTAAAGACTCTGTTAAACCACCTCTTCCCCTGGCTATGGAGGAGGATGACCTAGATATCAACCCTTTAGTGCACCAGTTAAAGGAAACATAGACCAAATACAACATCTGGCAATTACTATGCTTCTTTGTAGCCCATTAGAGGGTATTAGTCTAGAAGCTGATGAAAATGGATGCAACTTCAACGACATCTATCATAGAGATGTGCCCAATAATCGAAGACGGTATCTTGACAAAGAAATTCCCCACTATTTCCTTTAACCACTCAGACGTGCCCCCCAAGAACAGGAATTACAACTGAGCACTCTTTATTAGGGTGAACATACTAAATAGGTGTATCCCATGTGTTATGGTCGATGATGTCTCTTCCTTGGATCTATGCCCTTCGAAAGTCCTTCCGCACCTTAGGATGAATGAAAGCATGTTGGAAAAGTCCAACATGATAATCCGAGCCTATGATGACTCTAGAAGAGGAGTGTTGGACCCTTTACAGCGGAGGTAATGGTGAATGGTGTGGCTTTTGAAGTTAAGTTCACTATACTTGACATCCTGCTCTCTAACTCCTTGCTCTTGGGAAGGCCATATATACATGTTTTGGGGGTTGTCCCATCAATCCTCTAACAGAATACCAAATTGATACACCAAGGGAAGCTAGTAACCATTGAGGCCGACAAGGAATCTGTCATGGTAGCGGCAACCTTTGATGAGGAGGAATTCCATTCACCTAGGATTGCCATGTTGATCAATGGGAAGAAGAAAGGGAATAGCTCAATTAGATATCTCCATTTCTCTCAAGGGCTCAAGCAAATCATGAAGCACCAGGGATATGTACTTGGAAAAGGCTAAGGGAAATACCACCAAGGTGTAACTGAAGCTGTCAATCCTATCCTGCTGGTACAAAAATTTGGTATTGGCTTCACTCTTGAATGCAAGATCTACAAGCATAAGAAGCCTCTCTTCTATAACATGGTGAGTGTATGCAAAATAGAAGGGAAGAAGCAATATAGGGGAGAGGCTGAACTCTTAATCACGAGTGGTGGGGAATTCCTTGGTTTTGAGATCTTTAACGATGTGTTCAACTTTGAGAATGACCTCTAGTCACCACATTCACTAATGACGAGCCTATTGCCTAGGGTGCACAACCGAATCCTCTAGTCCCGATGGTGAGCTCGGCTAGAGATGAGGGCAAAGCTAAGATGTTCCAAGAAGACGAGCTTGAACCTAAACCAAAACTTGACTATGAAGACATTAGAGGAGCATTGGAAGCTATCACCAAGGTCTTATCGGCACTCATGAAGACCAAGCATATTAAAGGTGAAAGTTTAAGTGGTAGTTCCCTGATAGCAGCAATGAGGATAATCATAGAGGAGATATAGCAGATGAAGCTCCAACCCACGGAGGTAGAAGATCTAGTTCCTGTGCTGAAATCCACCCAAGGCCATGATAACATTCCCGAGGTGCCCCTCACCAAAGAAGACCCTCTGCTTGTGGAGGAGGAAACAGATGATGTAATCTTTGACATATCGAACATTTACGATGTAAACAACTCAGCCTATGCAGCATTTAATTCAATGAATCCAAACCTTACTTATTTATGTGATGTCTAGCCAGACGATAACATACATTTTTCTAAACATATGCATGATGTTTTTAGCATACATTATGCATCATTACATGAAATCAACCTAGGTATAAATGAATCACAAAAAATTGTGACTAATTCTAAAGATTTGACTCCTAAGGAGAAGAAAGAATTGACGTGGTTACTTAAACAACATTTGGTAGCATTTTCCTGGTCGTATGAGGACATGCCAGGAGTTGATAGGGGAATCATAGAGCACAGGATCCCCACCAACCCATAGTTCAAATCGGTGAAGCAGAAGCTACGAAGGCTATGACTTGAGTGGGTAGAGAAAGTCAAGATAGAGGTAGCTAAGCAGATCGAGGCCAAATTCCTTGAAGTGGTCGAATATCCGACTTGGCTGGCCAACATCGTCTCGTTGGTAAAGAAGGATGGAAAGGTTCGGGTATGTGTGGACATTAGAAACCAAAATGGGGCTTCGCTAAAGGATGACTTCCCATTACCTCACATTGATTTCATGGTAGACAGTGTTGTTAGGGGTGCTATGTACTCCTTCATGGATGGCTTCTCAGGATACAACCAAATCCTTATGGCCATAGAAGACAAGATCAAGAGTGCTTTCATCATAGAGTAGGGAGTTTTCTATTACAAAGTGATGCCTTTCGGGTTGAAGAAAGCTGGGGAAACCTACCTGAGAGCCGCTATCGCCCTATTGCACAATCTGATACATAAGGATGTCGAAGTCTATGTGGATGACATGTTACTAAAGTCAACACTTGACAATAACATCCTACAGTCCTAGATAGGTTTCTAACTCGAATCAAGAAGTACATCCTCCGCCTAAACCCCAAAAAGTGTGTGTTTGGAGTGATGTTTGGAAAGCTTCATGGCTACATCATCAGCAAACGAGGAATAGAGATGGATCTAGATAAGAGTAACTCCATCAAGAGTAAGCCGATTCCTAGAATGGAAAAGGAAGTAAGATCCTTTCTAGGATCCCTCCAATATGTCAACAGGTTTATTGCCCGATTCACTACCATTTTCAAGCCCATCTTTAAGCTACTAAGGAAGCAACAACCAATTGTGTGGAATGAACAATGTCAGGTTGCATTCGATAAGATCAAGAAATATTTGATCAGCCCACCGGTATTGAAACCTCCAGTTCCGGGGAAGCCCTTAATCCTTTACCTAGCTATCAAAGAATCCTCCGTGGGAGCAATGCTGGTACAGGAGCATGAAGATTGACAGGTGCATGCCGTGTACTATCTGAGTAAGAAGTTGCTAGAACATGAGTCTAAGTACACATTGGTAGAGAAGACTTGCGCGATAATGATATGACTCACTAAGAAATTGCGCCATTATTTTCAATCTCACATAGTGGAGGCGGTAGCGAAGTTTGACCCAATGAAGTACCTTTGTAAGTCGCCCAGCCTTGCTGGTGAACTCTCTAAGTGGCTGCTATTATTATCTGAGTTCGACATTAGGTATATAACCGGGAAAGTCATCAAGGGATGGGCCGTAGCCGAATTTCTCATAAACCAAGCTTTGGATTTCAATTATGTCGAAGATCTTGAATTCCTAGACAAATAGTTGACCATGGTGGAGGAATTACAACAAGAGTGGACTATGTACTTCGTTGGTGCAATGAATCAAAATGGGGCTGGCTTAGGGGTGGTGTTAATAACCTCACACAATGAGGTCATACCTTTATCTAAGAGGCTCGAATTCCAAGTCACCAATAATGGTACTGAATTCGAGGGGTGCTTATTCGAACTGGAAGCACTACGAAAAGTCAAGGCAAAAAGGGTCTCTATCGTAGGGGACTTGTAGAACCCAAGTTAATAGTACCTCATAGTACTTAAGAGTTTTGGAAATAACAAACTATCTAGGATAGTGAAATCAATTGAGTACTAAAGATACTCCTATTTAATTATGCTGAGTAATTAAATTTAAGAGGGACTTAGAGTAAGAAAAGCCAAGTCTATGCTGAGTACTACATAGTTTAGATTTATTAACACTCAGCATATACTGAGTCCTGCCTTATTTAATTAAAGACAATTATATATCGACAGATAAGGACATTACGACATGGATGCTACTAACGTTGTTTGTGAAGGAACAGAATATTCCTCAGTTAATTTTAAGGAGTTAAAGATGCTGAAATCAAGGAAGATTCATGTGGTCCTCATATCATTAAAACGTATCTGTATGGAGCGTCAGAGATTCCTTAACTAAAATTAGGAATAAGGAATGATTCAGTAAATTCCATCGCATCCTAAATATCTCCACGTCTCTCTCGCAACGTCATCAATGTCACGCAACAGAAAGATTCCACGTTGCATTCTAGCACGTATCTCTCAAAGATCTAGATTGCTTGAAGACAAATGAGAATTTGTTAATGGAAACAAATCGTGCCTCAATGATCAAATTCCTATCTCTAAACATCTTGAAATCTATCTCCAATGGGAAGATTCGAAAGATTAATTGAGATGAGAAATTGAAGATCTGCGATATCCTCAAAGTTTGTAATGTCTACTTATTAGAGATTCAACATATAAATAGAAGACTGAAGTAGACATACAAACTTGGTGAATAACCTTGAATTTCTTAAGAGCAAAACTCTGTGAAAATCTTCCCTGCTTTCAAAGAAATTCATAAGTAAGCAACCTGCAAACACTCAATAGCTTTATCTATTTGTAATAGGGAGAATCACTCATAGGATTAACAGTGTAAGGATTCAACGTGTTATAAGTTGAATTTAGTTCATTAATTTCTTTAATATCTTGAGTGTCAGTGTGGGAAGGGTACCCAAATTTAGTTGAGTGGTTGTTAGAAAGGAGGAACTTTCTGTAATTGAGTCTACCCACTTTAAAGGCTTTTCCACCTATTGAAGGAATGAATCACTAGTGGATTAAAGCTTGGAGATGGTATCCTTGGACTAGAGGTAGGTTAGGGGCTGAACCAGGATTAAATCTCTAGTGTAATCATTCTAACTCTTAGCGATTAACTTCATCAGCTTCTTGTTCATTCATCTCTTCTCTATCTTATTCAATTGCTTGTTATCCAATTCGTACTGAGTAAGTATTACTCAGTTAAGAATTGAAGATAAACTGTGCCAGCTGAGTTGAGCAGTTTATACATCTTTATATTGCACTCTGCACGCTTACACAGCACGTTTATAAAAATGTACTGGGTAAACATCTCTTTTGAAAAGGATTAAAATTTAACCTAGTTTACGCATTCACCCCCCCTCTGCTGGTGTTATTAGCTTGTTTACAGACCAACAAGTGGTATCAGAGCGGTTGCTCAACTTTAAGACTAACCATCTCAAGTAAGATCTATAAATGGCATACAATAACTTCAGCTCTGGCTCTAGTCAAGCAGTTTTTCTAAAAGAGGGAATGTCTGTTACCAGACCACCTCTATTTGATGGTAATCACTATAAACTCTAGAAGAATTGTGTGAAGAACTTTTTCCAGTCACAGAGCATGTAGGCCTGGGTTGCAATTGAGTTTGGCCCTAGAGTTCCCATAGTAGTGAGGAACGGCGTGCGTACTCCAGTAGATCCAGAGGACTACGATGATGCTGATCTAAGGCTTCTTAAAGAGAATGCCACAACTATTAATTACTTTCACTATGCCATTGATCTTACTAAGTTCAACAGGGTATCAAGATGTGAAACTACATAGGAAATCTAGAAAAAATTGGAGATTACCTACGAGGGGACCGACAAGGTCAAGGAGTCTAATATAAATCTCATGCTGAGAGAGTATGAGATGTTCTCGATGGTTGCCAACGAAGGAATTCAGAGCATGAATACCAGATTCATTAAAATTGTTAATGAATTAAAAAGGTTTGGAAAGGAATTCAACAAGGAAGAGCTCATCAAGAAGATTCTCCGCACTCTCATAGTAGAGTGGGATTCCAAGAAGAGCGCTATTGAGGAGGCCTATGACCTTAAGACCTACAGCTATGATGAGTTAATAGGTACTTTGCTAACTCATGAGATGTCTCTGAGAAAATACTCAGATGACTTCAAGAGGAATCGAGGTAAAGAGGGAAAAGCCATTGTCCTCAAAGTAGATTCATCATATGAGTCCACCAGCTACGACTCTGATGAACAAATGGCCCTTCTTACTAGGCACTTCAAACGCATTATCAAGAAGGAAATTCAGCAGCAAAAAGAAGCTTCCCAGGATAATCAAGTTAACTCGGTACCGGCGTGGAGCTGAGGAAGGATTAAAGAAAGAGCATAACAAAGACATCAAGTTCTTCGAATGTGGAGAGAAAGGCCACATTCAGTCAAATTGTCCAAAGGTGAAGAAAGACAGGTTCAAGAAGAGATTCTCCAAGAAGAATGAGGCACTTGCTACTACTTGGAGTGATTCAGAAGAATCCTCATCCTCTGTTGAAGAAGCCACTTATTTAGCCAATCTTTTCTTGATGGTAATTGAAAATCAAGGTGAAGGCTCATCATCTACCTCCGGTAGAAATCATTCCGCTATCAACTCTGAAGCTGCGCATGGTAAAGGAAAAGCTCCTCAAACTGAGGTACACTCTGAATTTCCTTTGAGAATAGAAGATCTTGCCCAGGCTCTCTTTGATGTCATGAAATTGACTAATAAATCAAGGAAAAACATCAAAGAGATAGTGAGGAGAAATTACGATATGGAAGACACTAATGCTTCCTTATCGCTTGATATCCGCTTTCTTCAAGAAAAGGCTAAATATCAGGAATGTGCTATTAGCAAGCTCACTAAGAAATTAGATGAGCTGACTACTGAGATATCAGCATTAAAGAAGAAAGAGGTTCCTCCTCCAGCCAACAATCAAATTCAGAATAACCAGACTCGTAATTCAAAGAGGAGAAACCCCTCTAAATAGAAGAAAGCGAGCCAACCCAAACCAAAAATAGCGTACAATTTTTGTGGGAAAGCTAGACATGCCATAGTAATGTGTAGGCATAAAAATGGTTATTAACAAAGGAGGACCCAGCTCAAAAGCATGGGTAACTAAGAAAACTTAATTATTTTGCAGGTGAGCCTTAGATCAGTTGATGTCTATCAAATGTGGTATTTAGATAGCGAATGCTCAAGGCATATGACTAGAGATAAAAGTCAGTTCATCTCATTGGAACACAAGAGAAATGGAAGTGTCAGTTTTGGAGATAACAAGAAAGGCAAGATTGTAGGCTATGGCACTTTTGGTGTCTCTCCTGCAATCGAAGAGGTATCTCTCATCAAAGGTCTGAAGTTCAACCTGCTCAGTGTAGCCCAGCTCCATGACAAAGGCAGGAAGGTTATATTCGACTTAGCAGAATGCTTAGTAATTAACAGTAAGACTGATTTAACTATACTCTTTGCTCCTAGAATCAATAATGTATATATGATTGATTTATCCCCTAGCTCTGCTAATGTGTGTCTCGTATCTAAGGAGGATAATGCATGACTATGGTATAGAAGGTTGGGTCATATAAATAAGAAAATTCTATCCAAACTTGATAAAAAAGAATTAGTTGTGGGGTTAACTAGCATCATCTTTGAAAAGGACAAACTCTGCTATACTTGTCAGCTTGATAAGCAAGTTAAGAAATCTTTTAGATCAATAAATCATGTAGTAACTAAGAAACCATTGGAGTTACTACACCTGGACCTTTTCGGCCCAATTCATCCAATGAGCTTAGGTGGTAAGAGGTTCACTTTAGTTGTAGTAGATGACTTCATGAGATTCACATGGGTAGTCTTGCTGAGTAGCAAAGATGAAACTTATGAATCTTTTGTCAAGCTCAGTAATCAGATAATGAATGAAATAGGAGATAAACATTGATGATATCATATTTGGAGCAACTGATGAAAAGATGTGCAAGGAATTCAGCAAGCAGATGAAGAGCGAGTTCAAAATGTCTAAGATGGGAGGATTAAATTTCTTTCTATGGAATTTTCATCAACCAATCCAAGTATAGAAGAGAAGTCTTAAAGAAATTTGACATGGTAAACTCAAAGCCTATTTCCACTCCTATGGCCACTGATACAATCTTAAGTAAAGATGAAGCTGGAAAGTCTGTAGACAGCAAGTTCTACAGAGGAATTATCGGTTTTCTTCTCTATCTCACCGCCAGCAAGCTAGACATACAGTATGCTGTGTGCTACCGTGCTTGCTACCAAGTTGATCATACAGAATCTCATTTAGCTACTGTAAAGAGAATTCTCAAGTACTTGCAAAGCTCAATTGAAGCAGGTTTATGGTAGCCCAGTAGCTCAGGCTTCACTCTTAGGGGATTCACGGATGTTGATTATGGAAGAGACAAACTCGATAGGAAAAGTACAATAGGAGGATGTCATTTCCTTGGAGAATGTCTTGTCTCTTGGTATAGTAAGAAGCAAACTTTCGTCACACTGAGTATAGCTAAAGCTGAGTACATGGCAGTAGGAAGTTGCGTAGCACAACTACTTTGGATAAAACAGCAACTGGAAGATTATGGAGTTAAGTCTAATTCTCTCGAGGTCATGTGCGATTACAAGAGGGCAATTGATTTATCTAAAAATCTAGTCTAGCATGGGAGAATGAAGCATGTTAACATTAGGCATCATTTCATAAGAGACCATGTGCTACGAGGAGATGTAAAGCTAGAATATGTTCCCTCAGAGGAACACCGTGCTGATATCTTCACAAAACCATTGCCAAAGGAACAATTTAGTATACCAAGGCAATTAATCGGTATGGGAAATCCACGATAACAAAGAAAAGTGAATTTCTCAGAAATTTGGTTAAGTGTTTGAGATAAAGTATGAGAACACACGTGGATAATGATGTTAATGTTTTTTAGTAACGGTGTGAGGCACTATTCATGGTTAAAATTCAAATCTCTATGTTTTTCAAATGACGTGAGAATGAATAGGAACCATTTTTATCTAAACTCACAGTATTACTGAGGCGGTTCAAGATGTTAATCTCAATGTTAATCCTTTATCCTAAGCTGAGATTATGATACGCACCCCTTGAAATTGGGTTTTTACCTATAAAAGATGAACAGTTAAGAGAAGGATGTTCACTTGCTTTCTACAATTTCAAACTTTCAGAGTAGTCAAACCTTAATCCTTACTCTCTCAAATTCTCTTAATCTTTCTCATTCTCTATCAAAAATGGTGAAAACTAAAACTACCTACAGACTCAAGAGCACCATCCTGATGAAGATTAGGTAAACAATCAAAGTAAAACTGAGAAACTTACACTGGAAGCGAGAACCCATCTCGCCAAAATCGCGTGGGAAGACAATCTAGACTTTGGTCCAGTCTATGAGGTTGACTATGAAGGCCTGCTGCTAAATAAGACTATGCATCGGGTGATTAAGCAACAACGCTTGAGCGCCTTTCTAAAGATGGAAGGTCCAGCAGTTACAGGGCTCATTAGAGCCTTCTACACACATCTCTACGCTATTGAAGGCTTCAATGATATCTTGTTGATGGAATGTGGAGGCAAGACAATGCTTATCTGTTCCAGGCTGATTGGGAGTATCCTCAACATACCTAATTTAGGCACTCAACTCCAACGATTTGGTAATGAAGATGCCATTCTTGTTCCAGAAGATTAGGAACTCCCCACCAACTATGTGTCCAGGGAGATTGCTGCCAGCGGGGTGTCATGGGAAGCTAGGATGTGCCATGAGCTGGTGGTGAAGCTATTGCTGCCAAAGACTGGCTTGTTGACTAGCTGCACCTATTTTGAAAGGTGTGTGGTCTACCATATTGTAGAGGGTAAGAAACTTATCTAGCCAGTACTGATACTCCATCACCTGACCAAAATTACTACCATCTATCACTATAGTTACTTCATATCTAAGATAATGAGGGTAGTGAAAGTCAACTTGGGAGAGTTTTTGGAGGAGTCCGGTAGGCCAGTCCTACAAGTAAAGAGGAAGATGGAGATGTCTCACTTCAGCAAGCTGATCTATATTCACGTGCATACTAGGTACACTAAGGCACAACAAAAGCAAAAGAAAAAGTGAGTACCGACAGTAGTGCCCGTGGACATTAGCAAGGAGGAGGAAGATACTTTTGTGGCAGAATTCAAGGATGGATCCAGCTCTGACAATGCTCCCATCTCAACCATCTTTGAGAAGATCCCTACCACCTCCTTTGCAGCTCAAAAGGCTGCTTCCTCTAAGGCCAAGGGGAAGAGTCCAGCTAAATCCAATGAAGCGTAGGAAAATGGTTGCCAAAACTCACGTTTAAAGAGAAGCGTAGGCAAAGCTGCAAGCTGAGCAGTAAGCTGAGGAGAAAGATGATGAAAAGGAAGCCAATGAGTCCTTGCGCCAAAGGAAGTGCAAAATGGTATTCTCAGACTCTAGTAAGGTGCAGGACGAGGCCAATAAATATTAGGTAGAGGACCAGGATGTGTCCAACGCTGCTGATGACATTTAGGGAGTATTTGCCAAACTCAAGGACACTCAGCACAAGTGTTCTGGCACCACAAGGCCACTGCAAAAGAACGTGCAAGTGGTGAGCAGTGAGGAGGATGCTGGAGAACCCTTCATCCAAATTTCTAAGGAATATGATCCTCAAGAACCCAGCATCCCCATACCCATATTTACTCATGTTGAGGAATCTGCTCCTCAGCATGAGAAACCTCAGGCTGATTCATCTATGGATCAAATAGCTAACCCAGAGGTTTTTAAAATTCCTACCCCTTCTCCTTCTTTTGTAAATCCTGATCCTTTACCTGTAAATCCTTCAAATCCCTCAATTTCTACTCTTGTAAATCTTGAATCACACAAAACCATTTCTTCTTCTCCTTCTTCTTCTTCTTCTTCATCTGAACATTCCCTAATTATTCATATCTCTTCACCCTCTATCAGCCAAGACCCCTTTCCCTCTCCAATACATAATACACCTACTTCCTCTCCTGTACATTCTCAACATATTCCTTCTCAAGCCATTGTATCTTCCATTCCACTCAAACCAATCCCTTCTTTTATGCATATTCCTACACCTACCTCTTCTTCAAACCCATCCACAACCCCCCTAACCCCTCTGGTTAGGGAAGTTCCTAATGCTGAGAACTATGCTCAGCAAGGAAACACAAGTGATCAGAATGTTGAGGTAAATTTTACAGCTTGTGAAGCACCTGAATCTTGTAGAAAGCTAGAAATGGCTGAAACATCATTTCTCGCTAAGATTCGTGAGTTGGTTAGGAAGAAGTTTCCAGTGCTCAGGAATGATGCTAAGTTATATGGAGTAGTAAGCAAATTGCTACTGACTCAAAAATTGACGGACTTATCATCTATGTCCAAGGTAAAATTGCCGGAATTTGAATAGCACCAAGTGTGCCTAGTGACTCTATACTTTGATGAGTTTGAGAGGATCCAAGGTAGCTTGTTGGCTATACAAAATCACTTGGCAAAAGAGAGTGCCAAGAGCTTAGTTGATAAGATGGCCTTAATCCTTAATGGGTTAATGGAGGCTGCAGCCTAGCTTGGGGTAGCTACTACATCTATCCCCATGTCTACTGTGTTAGCTAACGCTGTCGCAAGAAAGATAAAGGGTAGTGTGGATGCTACTACTGAGTAGCTGAGTCTCTTGAGTACCAACATGGCTACTCAAGTGACATAGATCTATGAGCTCGGAAAGGAGCAGGCCAAAATAAAGAGGCTCAACAATCGCAAGGTTGAAGACCTCACCAAAGAGGTGTCAACTACAAATGACATCTGCCACATCATCGCCAAGCTTATTGAGATAGAGTCCAAGTTCCTGTTTATCCATGATAACAAACAAGATGAAATTCTCAAGATATTGAAGACTATGTCTACGACGTTGGATGAGGCCCCTGTTATAATCTGGATCCTCTTAGTAACAAAATGGAAACCAACCAAAGGGAGATCTTAGATCACATCACGGACAAAGTATCTTCCTCACAGAAGTTCCTTGTATCTACGATGGGAAAACTCTCTCCAGATATGCCTATGCCCAGTGTGCCTCCAAGCGAGCCCCTTTTCCCAGAGACCGGACTGACTATGCACTCTAAGCTCAACATCATTAAATCCAAAGTGGAGGATCTACCAAAGAAGATTGATGCAATACTAAGGTTGGGAAAGATGGATGGAAAAGATATTGATTACACCTCCAAAACCATTGCCACCATCTACCCAAAGATCTGTGACATTGAAGCTCACCTGAAGATTGCACTAACAGCAATGGACTTTTGAGGCCTTCTGCAGTGCTTTCAACAGTTTACCAGTCAAGGCTTTGATCAGATTGCCCATCTCTTAAGGTGTCATCATCTCCTTCTTAGTGAGCTGAATGATCAAGATTTCCTCTCTACCAAGGGCAAAGAGCAATTAGAGTAAGAGATATCCCCTGCAATCATCGGCCAACAAAAAAGTTTTCAAGCTGCCCTCGACGCCTTTAATGCCTGCCTAGATCAAATTGTTCAAGGTCAAATAGCAAAGGGGGAGAAGGTAGCTAAGGATGCTTTCAGAACGATGAATCTCAACAAGAGTTCTCTTCCCAGGCATATGGATCCACTTCATCGCTCTAACGGTTAGCAGCAGAGATCTAATCAGGATAAGCATGGGAAGCATGGCTCCTCCTCTCACCAATGTTAGCTTAGGCTAGATTCTACGTAGTTGAATAGGAAACTTGTAATAAGGCTAAATGTGATCTTAGCTCAGGACATCCATTATGTACTGACTAAGTTTAATTTATTAATAAAATACAAGTTTTCTACCTCAATGTTAAGATCTTCTTAACTTTAATAAGTATACTTTCTGTTGTATATCTAACATGTAATCACAAGAGAATATACAAGAGATTGAATCCTTGAAGATAAGCTGAAATAAGACGAAGTCCCAAATCATAGAAGAAATCCTCTAAGTATGGGGGAGCTGAGCTGCTTGAAGATAAGACTCACTCAGTCTGGTGGAGTTCAAAGGAAGTCACTCAGCACAAGGGATCCTTACATCATTTCCAGGTATCTTAATATCTCTAAACTATCTATTCAATCAACTTATTCTACTACCTAGTTTGCTATCTGTCCAAAATGGGGGAGATTGTAGAATCCAAGTTAAAAGTACCTCACAGTACTTAAGAGTTTTGGAAATAGCAAACTATCTAGGATAGTGAAATTAATTTAGTACTAAGAATACTCTTATTTAATTATGCTGAGTAATTAAATTTAAGAGGGACTTAGAGTAAGAAAAGCCATGTCTATGCTGAGTACTACATAGTTTAGATTTATTGCCACTCAGCATATGCTGAGTCCTACCTTATTTAATTAAAGATAATTATATCACGACACATAAGGACATTATGATACGGATACTACTAACGTTGTTTGTGAAGGAACAGAATATTCCTCAGTTAATTTTTAGAAGAAAAAGATGCTGAAATCAAGGAAGATTCCTGTGGTCCTCACATCATTAAAACATTTCTGTACGGAGTGTCAGAGATTCCTTAACTAAAATCAGGAATAAGGAATGATTTCGTAAATTGCATCGCGTCTAAAATATCTCCTCTCATGTCTTGCAACGTCATCAATGTCACCAAAAAGAAAGACTCCATGTTACATTCTAGCACGTATCTCTCAAATCCAGATTGCTTGACGATAAACGAGAATTTGTTAATGTAAACAAATCAGGCCTCAACGATCAAATTCCTATCTCTAAACATCCTGAAATCTATCTCCAACAGGAAGATTCGAAAGATTAATTGAGATGAGAAATTGAAGATCTGCGATATCCTCAAAGTTTGCAATGGCTACTTCTCAGAGATATAATGTATAAATAGAAGACTGAAGCAGACGTTCAAACTTGGTGAATCACCTTGAATTTCCTAAGTGCAAAACTCTGTAAAAATCTTCCTTGCTTTCAAAGAAATTCACAAGCAAGCAATCTGCAAACACTTAATAGCTTTATCTATTTGTAATAGAGAGAATCACTCATAGGATTAACTTTGTAAGGATTCAACTTGTTATAAGTTGAATTCAATTAATTAGTTTCTTTAATATCTTGAGTGTCAGTTTGGGAAGGGTATCCAAATTTAGTTGAGTGGTAGTTAGAAAGGAGGAACTTTCTGTAATTGAGTATAGCCGCTGTAAAGGCTTCTCTGCCTATTGAAGGAATGAATCACTAGTGGATTAAAGCTTGGAGATGTTATCTGGGGACTGGAGGTAGGCTAGGGGCCAAACCAGGATAAAATCTCAGGTGTAATCGTTCTAGCTCTTAGCGATTAGCTTCATCAGCTTCTTGCTCATTCAACTCTTCTAATCTTATTCAATTTCTTGTTATCCAATTCATACTGAGTAAGTATTACTCATTTAAGAATTAAATATAAATTATGCTAGCTGAGCTAAGTAGTTTATACGTCTTTATATTGCACTTAGCACGCTTACACATCACGTTTATAAAAATTGTACTAGGTAAACATCTCTTTTGAAAAGGATTAAAAAGTAACCTAGTATACACATATATCCCCCCTCTACTGGTTTTATTAGCCTGTTTTCGGACCAACAAGACTCGAATCTAGTTATCAACCATGTCATCAGAGATTGGGAAATATAGGAAGAATCTTTGAAACCATACTTGGAGGCCATCTGGGGCATCTCTACCAGGTTCGACAAGTGTGTCTTCCGCTAAGTACCGTGAGAGGAGAATCAAATGGCTGATTCCCTCGCCACCCTGGCATCCATGTGAGAGGGACCCCAAGCCCAACCAATCAAACCAGTTATCCTGAAGTCTGCATAAAGCCCTATTACTGTAGGATGGTTGCAATGAAAGATGAATTAGTGACCGAATGTTAGTACTCGGACATTCTCAGCTACTTAAAGGATGGCCAGTACCTGGAGGGAGCATCTGACTCTGAACATACCACTCTTCTTCGATTAGCCATCTAATTCTGCCTAATTGATGATGACTTGTTCAAATGTACTAGTGATGGTTCACTGCTACGTTACCTTACAGAGAAGGAAACCCTTTTGAAAAATAGACGGATAGACGCAGAAGATTGCGGCCCTCACATGAATGGTGTCACACTAGAAAAGAAGATCCAACAAGAGGGCTATTTTTGGATAACCATGGTGGTAGATTGCGTTCACAAAGTAAAGAAATGCCATGCCTGCCAGATTTATGGGGACATCAACCATTCGCCTCACGCAGAACTTCATCATTTATCCACTCCTTGGCCATTCTCGGTGTGGGTGTTTGCCACTTTTCTACCAATAAGATAAAAGTTCAAAATACAAACAGGTGTTGGCAATACCACTTATCAAATAGATAAATGATGATAACTGCAAGTATACAGTTGCAATGTAGTTTCAAAAGATATCGATCTCACAGGGAAGGAACTAGCTCTAAAGATCAACAAGAGAAATGGAACAAAAGAAAATAATATAAATAATTTTATTTTAGTTGGGTAGGATGGGATATGATGGTGGATAAATGTATATAGATCAGAGTAGAAGAAATCAGTATAGATTATCCCTACGAACAAGTGTAGAAAAGAAAACATGAAAAATCAACAAAGATAATACGTACACTAGACTAATTTAACAAATTTGGTTCTAGATATTCAAATATTCAATTATTCACCGCAGAGCAACACATGAAATGACTTTTCTAAATCTAGTGCAAACGAATTAAGATGATTATATAAACTTGGATAACAATACTACTATGCTTAGTACGAGTCGCTCTCACATAGCCATATTTAATAAGTTACCATTCCAAAAATGATGGCTCACTACACAGCGTTATAATCAAAGATCTAGTGATTATACACAATCTCGTTATTCCTGAAACTACTCTTAAAGTTAACTCAAAAGTATATAACTTGATTAATATAAAAGACTCAACATAGAAATACACATTATGATATGTAGACATATCATAAACTTCGAAATAGAAAGTATAAGTAGAAAGTAAAGCATAGTTGTAAGGTATGCAAGTGAAAGCTAACGTTGATCAAACTTTGTCCACTCTTTAATGGGAGTCATCAATTCCCGCAATTCCTACGTCTACTTTGAATTCGGTCTCGACTCGTACAGAACCTCCTGTAGGATGCTATTCTTTGTGAATATCGAACAAACGAATATTGAAGAACGAAAACTTTTATTGATAAGTGACTTGCAATTACACTTATACAACAATTACTTGAATATGTAGAGAAATCTAGTAATCGAAATAAGGTTCAAATCACTCATACATTTTCTTGCTAACTTAGAACGAAATAAACTCTACACGATTTTTCTCTCTATCTAAACACCATATATGCCACTCTCACTCTCTCTACCATCCATTTCACAAAATTGGTGAGGTTTGGAGCCCTATTTATAGAGTATGAAGGGTTGCGTCTATCCACGAAGAGTTGTGTCCATTGGTGAAAGATTACATCACTTCATTGTGATTGGTTGAGTTGAATTGATCTTATCCACAATGGAAAGGCACCTTTTCATGATTGGTTGACTTCCAAAAGGTGTCTTTTCATTTGGTAGTTGATGGCGGTTGATCATTCTTATTTGGCGGTAAATAGTTGAGAAGAGTTAACCAAAAAATCATCAAAGTCATGATCGCGAAGTACATGTCGTGACCGTGAATACTTGGTTGGAAAGTTTCTATTCTGAAGACTACCAAGTCGTAACCACGAATGGTTGTCATGACCGTGAATTGTGTTTTTCTTCAAAATCCTTCTTGTAACTTTACCGATCTTCGACAGCTTTGATCCTAAGCCAAATCCTTATGTTCCACGCATCTTTTTGCACCTTTTTCACTCTTTTTTCATAGATTTCCAACTTTAATCATTTTACTTCCAAGATTTACCTAGTACCTGCATTTGCATAAAAAACAACTACATAACACGTGAAATCTTTTATATGAAGTATAAAAATGACTTAAACTATGGTGTTTAATGTGTAAAATAATTATGATAATAAGTGTAATTATACACTTATCACGGGGCTACCATGATTGAATTTGTTAATGGTGAGTTGAAGGCATTGGTGCACATTATTTCCGAGGTATTCCACGTTTCTAATGCTTTTTCGACTTTGCAATGTATAATGTATCTTGATTTTATGGGGATTCCTCCAGCAATTGTATGTGAACCTTTGATTAGAAAACTTGCATTGAATTTTGGAACGGTATTCTCTATTGATTGCAACTTTGATCTTCCCGATCATTTGGATTTGATCTCTTGTCTTGTTTCGCTGCCCGTGGGAACGGTTGAGAAGTCTTTCAAGTTGAACGTTGGTTCACATGTGGTTACAGTGGTTACGGAATTACGGTAAGGAGTTGGAGGCAATAGCTGTGCTGAAAATTTAGAATCATCAACCTCCTCTTTTGTGTTTGCCTTAGATGTGTATTCTTCGAAAAACGAGGTGAGTTTAGGGTCAGATGATTCGGTGAACTTTGGGCATCAAGTTTTTGTTATGTCTAGGCAGCATGGTTCAGCTTCTTCTGGGTAGCAGAGCCAACTGCAGTGCTCGACATTTTCTGGGTAGCAAGGTCTGCTTCAGCTTGGGGAGCAAGGTACAGTTGGATTACAGGGCTTGACAAGGTTTGGACAGCCTGGTTTAGGTGGGATTGGACAGCAGCAGTGCTCTGCAATTTCTAGGCAGCAGGGTCAGCGTGTTTCGGTTAGGATTAGGTACAAATGTTCTGAGGCTAATTCGGATGTCTGTAATGATACTTCGAACTGCAACAGAGTCTTAGAATTGGGGATTTACCACGAGTTCAGTCTGCCATCAGTGCCTCGGCGAGCTCCAATTCTCGGATGAGTAATACAGGGAATGATAGTCGCATCGTAACAAGTTTTTTGAGGCCTGACATTCCAAATATGAATAAGGTAATTCCGAGGGCAAGTGATAATGCTCTAGGGTTTAGCGAAGAAGTTCTTACTTTTAAAGTGGGGGAGAAATTAGGTATCTTTGAAGACTAATACATTGACGTCATTGTGAAAGCCTTGGAGGATAAGGAGGATGTTGAGGTCGAGCGACCATCGGGGTTTTTTAATCACTGTTTTATGTCTTTAAATTTCCTATGTTGGAATTGCCATAGTGGAGTGGCTAACGGTGCGAAGCAATTTTTAGTGTGCTATTTAATTCGGAAATTGAATTTGGAGTTTTTTTGCCTCATCGAATCTAAGGTCACGAACTTTTCTGATAATGTCATTCGCAAGTTTTGGGGCCACAATGATTTTTCCACTTTTAGTATTGTATCAATCAGGCACTCTGGGGGGATCATTTTATCTTGGAACTTGTCCCTTTTGCATGGCTCGCTTCTCCAAAGTGCTGAGAGGTGGGTCCTAGTTCAGTTCGCATCGTCTCACCTTGTTTTTCATGCATTGTGTGTTTATGGGCCAACGAATTATATTGATTGTAATCAAGTTTGGGAAGTTCTTGGGTTGATTATTTAGGGTTTTAGCAATGTTATTGTATGCGGGGATTTTAATGAGGTGCTTCATAGTTCTGAGTGTTTTGGTGGTGGGGTTTCTAACTCAATGCTCTCTTTTAAGCATTTTGTTGAAGGGAGTGGCCTATATGATATCCCAGTCAGCGGTAGAGATTACACTTGGGCAAATAGCCAATCTTACTCGAGAATTAATCGCTCGATTGACCTCCTTAATTTGTGGTAGCGAGTCAATATCTCGATGATAGAGTCTACCCTATTAGATCATTTTTCCATTGTATTTTCCTCACACGAGGTTAGTCCCTAGGGGTATAGGCCGTTCTTTCTTTGAATTGTTGGTGGGACAACGAGGATTTTTACCGTTCATTAAGGGAAAGTGGGTTAGAATCTGCACATGATGGCGATTGAAGGGGATGTGGATTTCAAATTGGCCAAACTTTGGGACTTCCTGAAGCCATGGAATGCTCCTAATTTTGGGAAATTAGAATCGAAAATCAGATCACTAGAGGAGGGAGTTGTGTCTGCCACTTCAGCTGAGATGACTCGACCGATAGATGGCTCTAAGGGTTCGGAATTGCATCGGATATGGGTCAAATTGACAGCTAAGAGACTAAGCCAGGAGACAATTAGACACCAGTAGTCTAGAGTGAATTGGGTTTTACTAGGTGATGAGAATACAAAATTCTTCCATCGTGTTGCTTCAGCTAGAGCGAGAAACAACAGGATCAGTCAATTGGAGGTTGAGGGAAGCTTAATCACAGATCGGCATGTCATTATTTCTTCTATTTAGAACTTCTACAATGACCTTTTTTTAGCCAAACCATTGGTTCCATTCTCACTTCGTGATTTGCAGTTTCGTGAGGTGATTGAGGAGATGAACGTTAAGCTCATGGGTTTTTTTAGTAACGATGAAGTTTGGGTAGCCGTTAGTGATTGTAGTGAAGGAAAAGCCCCGGGTCCGAAGGATTTCAATTTCTTTTTCTATAGTGGTTCTAGAACTAATTGAGGCCATGTTTTATGGAGATATTTGATAATCTCTTTGCTACAGGGATTCTATCATATTCTATCAAGAAACCACTCACTATTCTTATTCCGAAGATTCCAGGATCCTCCTCCTTGGATAATTTTCGGCCAATTACCCTCATTCACGGCATCTACAAGATGGTTTCTAAAGTCCTTACAGCTCGTTTAAAGCCATGTCTACCATCCTTAATCTCGGAGAACCAGTTTGCTTTTATGAAAGGATAAATCATCCACGAATGCTCCTTTATTACGTCTGAGGTAATTCACTCTATTTGATCAAGTAGACGGTCTTGCTTTGCACTAAAACTTGATTTTCGAAAAGCTTTTGATAGTATTTCATGTAATTTTATTAGTGCGGTGTTACAAAGGATGGGTTTTTTTGAAAAATGGATTGGATGGCTTTTTAATTATCAGGAGAACTCGATAACATCGATATTGATCAATGTTTCTCTGAGTAGTATGATTCGGCTCCATCGTGGGGTAAAGCAAGGTGATCCTATGTAGCCTTTCATTTTTGTACTTGCGGTGGGCTTCCGACTTGAGGATTCATCTAGTGATATGTCCTTACTCCAATTCGCTGATGATACATTGTGTTTTTTACCAGCAGATGAATCTCTTATACCAGTGGTCTTGAGAATCTTGCGATGTTTCGAGGTTATTTCAGGGTTGAGTATCAACTTCAGCAAGAGCTCGCTTTTGGGAGTCAATGTCGTGGACCCACGGGGTGAGGCGTATGCAGCAATGCTTAGCTATAAGTATGAGAAGTTTCCAATTTCTTTCTTGGAGCCCCGCTAAGCCATAAGTGAATCTAGGTATCTCTTTGGAACCCACTTAATGCTAAATTCCTTAACAGTTTTCAAGGATGGAGAGGTCAATGTTTATAGTTTAGTGGTCTGGTTGTGCTTATTAAATCGGTTCTTGCTTCGCTACCCATCTATTTGTTATCGATATACAAAATCCCTTCCTTGGTAAATGCAAAATTGATCTAAATCATGAGGAATTTTTTATGGAAAGGAGATGCTTCCGTTAGGGGAATTAGTAAAGTTAGTTGGGAAACGATCTCTTTGCCAAAAAGAGATGGGGGACTTTTTATTCGGGATTCTAAAGTGGTGAATTGTAACCTTCTATTAAAATGGTTTTGGAAGCTTAGATTGGTTGGAAATGATTTGCTTTGGTTTGATATTTGTGCTAGGAAGTATAATTTTTGGTCATGGGAAGCGGTAGAAGAGATTGACACGAGTCACATCTCACACGTTTTGAAAGGGATTTTGGAGCATTGTGTTTCTAATGGTGAATGGTGGAGTGTGTTTAAATCCAATGTTAAGGTGGTGATTGGGGATGGTTTGGGTAGCTCTTTTTGGTTCGATAATTGGACCTCAGAAATTCCATTGGCCGAGTTATTTCCGGATGTGTTCTGTTTATCTAATCGGAAACGATGTTCGGTGTTCAAGGGTTGCCAAGCTTTGTTCAGTTCATCCCCATTTTCAAAACCTTTTGGAAGTGAAAGATGAGATTTTCGACTCTTGAAAGATGTTTGCAACTCCAGAAATGGATTCGACACTCTAATCTTAACATTTTTCTAAGTGTTGCAGGTGAGTTTGGCTGGCAGTAGGGGGCTGGTATTGTAGCTTGATGGGGCTGCTGTCTGTGATAGATTTCAATGGGTTGGTGGCGTGTCGTGAACGTACTCTGTAGGAAGCTTCATGGAGTGTTTTTATAAGGCAAGAACTAGCTTTTTGGCTAGTTATTTTGACATAATCTGGAGGTCATGTCCCATGCCGAAGGTCAAGTTCTTTGGTTGGCTAGTCTTCCATAAAAGACTACCTACAAAGGCATTTTTATTCAAGAGGGGATGCATTAACAACCAATCTTACATATTTTGTGATGATGTTGAATCCATGGAGCATGTCTTATTTCATTGTTTGAAGGTGCGAGCTATTTGGTGTGATCTTTTCCGATTGTTTGGTGTCGTGGTGACTATTCTGAACTCGGGACGAAGTTTCTTGGTGT
Organism: Euphorbia schlechtendalii; assembly: GCA_949673415.1. Classification (NCBI taxonomy): domain Eukaryota; kingdom Viridiplantae; phylum Streptophyta; class Magnoliopsida; order Malpighiales; family Euphorbiaceae; genus Euphorbia; species Euphorbia schlechtendalii. The sequence goes on along the minus strand of CATIWQ010065378.1, from coordinate 14,428 downwards.
TGTGGCGAAACCTCTTCCGTGTGGGGATTGGTCATGATTTTTCTACATCACTTTGGTTTTTCATTGCGTGGAATTTATGGAGAAGAAGAAACAAAGTTATTTTTGACGATGCTTAGAGGGAGGAGGATTTAATTTTAGCAAGTTTTTACCACTGCCGTTTCTTTTTCTCATGTAATAGGAGAGTTGTGCCTTTTGGAGTGGGTGATTTAATAACTCAACAAAATGTTTTGCTTGATGTACATAATTGATCGTTCTCCCCTGGAGAACATTTTATTTTTATTTATTTAATGAAAAAAGGAGTGGGTGTTTTGTAGCCAAGCGAACGCATCAACCAAGTTGGGACGTTCGCCCCTAAATTTTCACCCACTCCAACCTTTTTCCAATGGAAGGACACAATGTTCCTTCGATAGTTTTTCAAACAAAACTTTTCAATTTAGTCTAAATAACTAAATTGGATTGGATCCTTTTACCCGATTAACCCGCTCATGGGTAGACCATGTATTTCCAACACCTCTCACTCTCACTTAACGTATCACATTTTGTATAAGGTCATCAAATCTTTTGTATGCTATAATGTGGGACTGGCATACTATCAAGAACACTTTATCTTGCATCAGTTAGGGTCTGCTAAGACTATCCTGAGTGGTACTTAACTAAATAGATTAACATCTAGTATTCAGAAAACATCTTGTACCCTTTAGGGTCTACTAAGACGATTTTAATGGTACTCAACCATATAAGTTAATATATAATATATAATATAATATCACATTGATATATAGTGCGTATGCTCTACCATAGATTGGTTGAAAATCACCTACTTCCACATTGTTTGGATATCGGAAGCCTTAATCCATCGTTCACTATCTTACAACAGATGTAATGATAGGCTAACCGGTGAACTAACAAAACTAAGGTGAATGTACATGGGGCCAATTCTTCCTTTTGGGCTATCAATTTCATACAAAACTAGTTCAATCCACCAACCAATCTCTCAAAGATCTAATCTAATAATAATCTCTTGGTGATTGATCAAATCTCCCTTACTAGTTCTTATTTCACAAGATAACTCAATAGTGTTGAGGATAAGGTCCAACAACTCTTTAGTTTAATCGAATGAGTCTCACATTAAAGAAATTAAGATCCTTGTACAACGTATAAACTTCTCATCTCATGGTCACTAAGCACACATTATCTCAAGGACTTGTTCCTCTCCTAATTGATGTGTCATGGTGTTCTTTCCTTTCTACCCTTATAAAGGAGCACATGTCTTATCATATCAACTAACACCATATAAAGGTTTCAAGTACAATGCAGCTTATCATTTAACCTTGTTCGACTATATGAACTACCTTTAGCTATTCAAATAAAACATGGCCAATTGTCATGTATACTACACAGTTCTTACCTGATTCCTTTTTGGACTTAGTACGTAATATTCGATATAATGCGATTTTCTTATTACTCAACAAGTTAATTCACGATTTTGAACCATTTTTTTGAACTACACATAATGTGTTGAAAATCAATCTCATCCTAGTCTGTATCTGCGTGATAATTAACACTAGGGTAAACACCCATGTGAGTGGGCTACTTCTCTGTCCGACATGCTATGAATGAAAAATGCTATGTACATAATATAACCACACATACATTGCTCATAGAATAAACTTATTTATATTATCACAATATCATTCACAATTTGAAGGATATAATAAATGAGGTACTCGAATAAATATAATCTACGCATATATAACTCTTTGATATATTTCACATATACATCTTCTAGAGACATACTTCATAAACGAATGTACGAGCATGTAATAAGTAGATAAATATCTTATATTAAACTCTCCTCATGTTACTTAGTCTACAACTAATAGAATACTTGATATTGATATACTTATTATTACTACGATATTTCGGGTCTATCACATAAGATATTGATGTTTGACTATCTCCGTAAATAGTTAACATTTTGTTTGGAGCACTCAGCATAAGAATGCTCAATAGTCTCTTTTGTCAAACAAATTCTTTGACCATAACTAGAAAAACTCAATTCCAATCTTAGCCTTTGCTAATATGCACATATACATTCTATAAGGTCTATTTCCTTGGTTTAATACATTAGAGCATAACTAATGGTCATTCACAAGTATCTTACAATTTTCTTAACGGTCTTCTAGTGTTCTATTCCTGTAATAAATTAATATATTACTTCAATGCACACAACATGAATTATATTAGATCTAAAGTATAATATAGCATATGTAATGCCAACATATGGAACATTTTCCATAGCCTCCCACTTGATAGGAGTTTTAGGACAACTACTTACACTAAGATATTCTTAGACATTGGAATACTTATGAGTTCATAATGTGCATATAGAATCTTTCTTGAACTCTTTTTGTGAATGATTCCAGGGACAACAATACTAATTATCTTATTCATCCATTTAGACCTCGATCCTAGGACCTATGCAAACCTTTCCATGACTTACATCTTAAAGTTACTCGATACCCTTCACAGTATGGTATATACACAATGGTTTTCATTACCATTTTAAATACCATAATCTTAAAACCTCATGAGATTATAAATTGACTTATGCAATTCGAGAAACCTCGTGTTTACAAATCTTGGGAACATCTCTCATGATAATTCTCCATTGAGAATAGAGGTCCATACTACTGGTTAATCAAGATAATAATTAAACATGCAAATGTTGCAAGATGGAATTTCAAAACTTAAAATTAACCTAAAGATCTTCTAAGCATGCCATGATTGATATAATCTAATTTAAAAGATTCTATAGATGCTTATAGGTTTATAAAACTTATAAAAGAAACCTAGCATCTAAGTTTAGAACATTACCAGTTGATGCGTGATTCTCTTTCCTTTGGATTCGCCCTTCTCTTAGAGTAATTCATCAGAACTTCGTTAGCACGAGCCTCCAAACTAGAATAGCCTCTACAATTGATCTACACGGATCTTCATCGACCAAAAACTTATTGAGGTAGAACCCGTTAGTAGACAGCAGCTGGTAGACCGCTCAAAGACCAACCCGAAAATATAACTCGAGAAGGCTCACTTTAATTAGAAAGAGCCATCAAAACAATTCTTTGTTGTTTGGAGAAACTTGTGAAGGATCTTGCACAACGAACGAAGAAAGAGATGTCAAACTCAGAGAGAAAAGTTGAGCTGAAGTGTTAACTAATGAGAGAGGGGAGGCCTATATATAGGAAAAAGGGGGAGTCTTTGACTCCCCCCTCAAATACAAAATGGGAAGGGAATATTCCCATCCCACTTAGCGAGTTAGCCGCACAGGTCACTTGGACCCGCGGGTTAACCCAAGGATCCCCTTCCCAAGGCAAGCCCGTTATTCTGCAAGCCCATGCTTGCAACCCGTTAGAACGTGGGCATACCTGTAACACATACCCCACTTTGAACATCCCGTGTTCGTTTGTGGCCCACTCGCAATGGGAAAAATTCCCTTACTCCGCTTTGTGTTATTTTGCACTATTTTCTCTTTATTCCCTTTAATTATTAATTTGGTCTAACCAATTAATAATTCTTCTAATGAATTCGACAAACAGATTTTCTCGGCATAGACCCAGTCTATAGGTTCTTTACTTAGTCCGATAAAGACCCAAAGTGTGTGACCTCATAGGATCCCAAAGTATTGAGCCACTAGAGGTTAACCTAAACTTGGCTTCCCATCTAGGAACCTTTAGGCTCAATGTTCCACACCAATATGGAACCCGATAGCTCTAGACAATCAAATGGGCTTTCTAGCAAAGGCGTATAATCCCCCGATACTTGGAACTCACGTACTTGTGACTTGATCCGGTTCTACAGTAGTAACCAATACAAACACTCCTTCCATCAGGTTAAGTACCATCTAATTTATTGAGCTTGGATTAAGTGTCAGCTCATGTAATAGCCGTGGTTATCCTAGAATTAGACTTTTTTACGAAGAATACCACTCAGCCATTATGTATCAAGATTATTAGAATCCCGTTTGATCAATCTTATACTATAATAAGAAGTTTATGAGTGTGTCACTTCAACAAGGGGCCCTAAGGTACTATATCAGGAGCGATGGCTCCCATCTTGACTACTCAGCTTACCAATATGAGATCATCACTATACCCATAAATACCCGTGTCATCCTGATCTTCAAGGTATGAACAAGTATGATCCAAACTATACCAACTCCTACATAAGGTAACCAATATCTCAAGTTTGAACTGTAATAAGACATGACACCAACACATGGATATAGTTATTTTCGAGTGTTTGTCTTATAGCGGTCTCTAATGTATTACCCAAATACATTCATGTGCTAACTCAAGGTACCACCTTCAGCTTGTGAGATCGGATGTTTGGATCTAATCCAAGGAGTAAGCCTACACATGCTAGTCTATCCGTTCCATTGATGTCTAGTCTCAATTAAACTATGACTATGGATAATGACGCGAATCTAGGAACACCAATTATTGAGCATAAAATTGATAAAGACTTGGAATTAAAGTGAGAAGATAATTTTCTAATTACATTTACAAAGTCTAAATCAAAGAGTGTTCAAGAAGTTGTAAATGAGCAAATTGAAGAGATTTTGATGATTTCGAATTCAACTCAAGTTTCAACAACTTTCAGTAAGACAAGTTTAAGAAGAGATGAAGAATTCCAATTTTTGAATCAAGTATTGAAGAGGAGTTCGAGACTTGGTCTAATTAGAATTGACACAAAGCAAGGAACACTGATTATTGAGTATAAAATTGATAAAGACTTGGAATTAAAGTGAGAAGATCCTTTTCTAATTACATTTACAAAGTCTAAATCAAAGAGTGTTCAAGAAGTTGTAAATGAGCAAATTGAAGAGATTTTGATGATTTTAAATTCAACTCAAGTTTCAACAACTTCGAGTAAGACAGGCTTAAGAAGAGATGAAGAATTCCAACTTTTGAATCAAGTATTGAAGAGGAGTTCGAGACTTAGTCTAATTAGAATTAACTTAAGTGAGCTTTGGACACGCATGTGTAAGTCACATGTTAACCAATTGAGATTTTAGCTTATTCTTATTGGATCAATAACATGATGGAAGAAAATAAATGTGATGCTGACATGTTAAAGTTGTTAGTTAATTAGAATTTCTTTTATTATATTTTTATTTAGGAATTTTAGTTTTCTAGTTATTTTATATTTCAATTTAAAGTATGATTATATTATTATGCTTTAAGGATTTCTTTCCTAAAGCTATTAGGACTTTAGTATTTTATTTTTGGGCAAATTCTACATATAATTTCGTGCCTTAGGAATATTAGTACTATATATAGACATCTTTTTATTTGTATTAAATAGTTTTGATGATTAATAAAATTTCACATTTCCGTTGTGGAATTTCAGCTTCTTCTTTAAGTTTGAGTGATTGTGATCTTGTTCTTGAAGTCTTATTTTGATTGTAATCAATTGTTGTGGCTATAAATTTAAGAATCAACTACATATCAGGTTCTTTCATCCAATTCGAAAGGTTGCGTTAACTATATGTTAGCTTGATTGTTCGTTTATTTGCTAGGATTGGTAATGCTATTGCTACCTTTTTATTTAATACTCTGATTTTGAATCTGTTTTTCTATCTTATTTGTGTTTCATAAACCTTAATTCACAATCGGTATGTTCATTGAGTTCGGATTACGCATCATGTAACCAAATTCACATCAATTGGTCATCAGAGCACAGTTTGAATTGCGGTTTGAATTCTGTCCAGATTTGTTCTTTTCATCATAAATTTTTCTCTACAATTTGGATTCTTGTGTTTAAAAAACCATTAGATTTGTAAGAGAAAGTTTTAAAACATTCCAGAAGACATCAAATCAAAATTCATTTTATAACTTTGTCTAAATTGGCTTCAAATTCAGGAAATCGGTTTGTTAAAGTTCTCTTTTTCCTTTTTTTTCTTCTTTTTAGTCTTGCATTTTTTATTTCCTCTAGATTATTTAGGATCTTTGAAATTATTTTTTTTTCTTGTTATTTTTTTGGCTCGTAGTTCTTAGCTTCTGTTATCATTTTTTTATTTGCCCTTTTGTTTCCGTTTATTCGTTATTGTTTTACCTGATATATTAAGATCAATCAACATAATATGAAAGAACATTGAGCACTTGTGAGTATTCTACTTAAATTCCTTTTTTTTACTTTAAACATTAAGTCTTTCAATATCGATCTATTTTGGCCATATCCTACAAGGATAATGACATGTCATATGAGATGGATCCAAAAAAGCTAAGGAAAGTTGTTGTAGGAATGAATAAGTTAAATCGGCAATTGTTTAAGATTAACGGCAAGCTGAAACAAGTAGATTTTAAAGGCACATGTAAAAAGCACAAGCATCGGAAGTACAATGAGGATGAGTGCGAGCAAGAGCAATCTAATCCACATTTGAGAAGGAATTTTAGGCAATGTCCATGTCAAGATGGTAATTTCAATGTCACTAAACTCACAATACCATCTTTCCAAGGTACGAGTGAATTGAATTTTGTTAATATCTTTCATGCTCGTTACCGTGTTCGAGATAAAGTATGTAGTATGATTGTGGATATTTGTAGTTCTTGTAATATTGTTAGTACTGCCATGGTTGAGAAGTTAAGTCTACCCACAATTAGACATCTAAGGCCTTATAGACTTCATCTTAATGATAGTGATGAGGTGAAAGTGACTCGACAAACCTTGTTCAATTTTTCGATTGGTAAATTTAATGATAAAGTTTTATGTGATGTGGTACCAATGCAAGCAAGTCATCTACTTTTAGGTCATCCGTGGTAGTTTGATTGGGAAGCCGTTCATGATGGAAAATCGAACAAAATCGCCTCGTTAAGGAATGAAAACGTTACACCTTGTTACCTTTGACACAGGAGTAAGTTTACTAAGATTAGCTTCAAATTCAAAATTCAATATCTAAGGAAGGCGTTTTGGTTAAGGTGAAATAAAAAAAGAGTGATAAAATCAGTAAGGGTGAGAAAATAGAAGAGGTGAGAGAAAAGGATAGTAGTGACTTGAGCGAAAGAGTTGTGAGGAGAGAAGAAGTTAACGGCGTCGTAAAAGCATAAACTTTTTGCACCAACATGAGAGATTCAAAGCTAGATGAAATTACTAATTTTAAAATATTTTCTTTTCAATGCAATGGTTTTAGCTTTGTTGTAACTAAATTTGACAATTCTCCTCCCAATGTGGTTTTCTCTTTAATGTAGAAATTTGATGATAATTTTCTAAATGAGATTCCACGTGAGCTACATCCTATTCTAGTGTTTAAATATCTTATTCATTTTGTGCATACACCATCTATACCGTGTCGCTCGGTTTATATGAGTAATTCGAAAGAGATGATAGCACTCCAAAGAATGTCGAAGATTTCCTTGACGCTGAGCATGGTTCGAGGGTAAGTCTTTTTTAAAGAGAGAGGGAATGACTCGAATCAAGGAACACAGATTACTGAGCATAAAATTGATAAAGACTTGGATTATTTAATACTCCGATTTTGAATCTATTTGTTTATCTTGTTTGTGTTTCATAAACCTCAATTCACGATTGCAACATTCATTGAGTTCGGATTACGCATCATGTAACCAGATTCACATCATATTTAGACTATTCATAGTAACACGTATGTGTAATTCTCACATCACATAGCTCCCACTATGTCCTCGCACTTTTACGCTATGAAGTAGTTACAGACATTTTCTCATCAATGCGCATATACATATTTAATACTATATATATATGATACAAGCGAAATGCATGAATTAATTAAAAGCACGGATAAGCAACAAAGATGCTTTAATTATTGTTAATAATAATCTGAAACCGTTTATACATTATAGCTAATAAAGTTATATCATCCTAATTGCCTCTAGGGCATACATCATATCTAACAATCTCCCACTTGCACTAGAACCAATCGCCCATGTGCCTCATGCCATACACGTTAACATGTTGGTCACGTTTAACCTGAGTCAATGGCTTACTTAGCCCATCCGCTAGATTCTAATATGTTGGGATGTATTCTAAGTCTATATCTTTCTTAGCTACTATCTCTTGAATGAGATGGTACTTTCTGAGTACATGTTCATTTTTCTGACGAGGCCAAGGTTCTTTTGCCTAAGCAATAGACCCATTGTTATCATAATAGACTACTATCAGATTTACAATGTTGGATACCACACCAAGATTACCAATAAATCCCTTAAGCCAAACATCTTGGTTAGCTACTTATGAAGAAGCTATATACTCAGATTCTATGGTTGAATCGGTAGTTGTATCCTGTCTGAAATTTTTCCAAACAACTGCCTCTCCGTTTAACATAAACACATATCCTAACTGGGACTTATAATCATGTCAGATTGAAAACTCCGGTCAATGTATCCCTTCAAAGTGAGATCACCTTCTCCATATACTAAAAATATATCCTTAGTCCTACGTAAGTACTTAAGGATAGTTTTAACGGTCATCCAGTACTTCTCACCTGGGTCAGATTGAGATCTGCTCGTGATGCTCAACGCATGTGAGATGTTAGGCCGAGTGCATACCATAACATGCATTATGGAACCTATCATTGAGGTATAGGGTATTCCATTCATGCGTAGTCTCTCTTCTTTTGTTCTTGGACACTCAAATTTGGAAAGGTTTATCCTGTGAGACATTGGGAAATAACCATTTCTTGACTGCTCAAGGTTAAATCTAGCTAAAACCTTGTCTATGTATGTACTTTGTGAAAGACCTAGCAACCTTCTAGATCTATCTCGGTAGATCTTTATATTGAGTATAAAAGTTGCTTCTCCTAGGTCTTTCATGGAGAACTTCTTTGACAACCATGACTTAACTGTCTGAAGAAAAGGAATATCATTTCCTACCAGTAACATGTCATTGACATATAATACAAGGAAAATGATCACACTCCCACTAGCTCTCTTATATACATAGGGCTCATTAGAGTTAGATACAAATCCAATTTCTCGTATTGTCTCATCAAACCTAATATTCCAAATCTTTGATGCTTGCTTAAGTCCATAATGGACTTCTTCAACTTGCATACCTTTGAGCCATCCTTGGATGTAAAACCCTTGGGTTGTGCCATATACACATCCCTATCCAGATTCCCATTAATGAGCGGCGATGTCAAGGAGTATCCTGATAGACTTTAACATGGCCACCGATGAAAAGGTTTCATCATAGTCAATGCCTTTTTTTTCTGTACCCTTTTACAACCCGCCTTGCTTTTATAGGTAACTATATTACAGTCCATGTCAGTTTTCTTCTTGAAAACCCACTTGCATCCTATGGGCTTAATCCCACTTGGAGCATCAACCAAGCTCTAGACTTGATTTTCATACATGGAGTCCATCTCTAACCTCATGGCTGCAAACCATTTATCAGAATCTGAGCCTTCCATTGCCTCCTTGTAAGTAATGGACTCATCATCTTCCATAAGGAAGAAATGTTTATCATGAGTAATGAGAAACCTGTATTGCTCGGGAGCGATTGGAGCCTGACCTGACCTACGTAATGTTGGTGTTATAGTAGGCTATTCCATGCTTACACTATCTTGTGTAATAGGTGTAGGAATAATCAGTTTGTTGTCTATTTGATCTTCTTGAGTGCCTAAGTCAAGATTGCTCCCACTAGCTTTCGCAAGTATATGCTCCTTCTCGAGGAATTGAGCATTTCTGGAAACAAGGACTTTTAATTCCTTGGGATCAAAGAAGGTATATCCTATAGTCTCCTTAGGGTAACCTACAAAAATACACCCATCAAAATTAGCACCAACTTATCTAAACTTGTTCTCTTTACGTAAGCAGGACATCCCCAAACTCTCAGGTGAGAAAGAGCGGGTTTCTTACCAAACCATAATTCATATGGAGTTTGAACAATTGATTTAGAGGGCGTTTTGTTTAGAATATAAACTGTGCTCTCAAGTGCATAACCCCAAAAGGATCTGCTAAGTTCTACTGGGCTCATCATGGATCGAACCATATCGAATAGGTTCGATTTCTCCTTTCTAACACTCCATTGTGTTGGGGTGTATAAGGAGGTGTCCACTAGGATAAAATACTATTATCCCTTAGATAATCCTGAAACTCTTGGCTTAAGTAATCACCACCTCGATCGGATCGAAAGGTCTTGATACTTTTCCCAAGTTATTTCTCTACTTCGGTTTTGAACTCTTTAAATTTCTCAAAACTCTCAAACTTGTGCCTCATAAGGTACAAATAACCATATCGTGAGTAATTATTGATAAAGGTTATGAAGAAGACAAAACCCTCATGTGTCTTAACACTCATTTGACCACATACATCATAATGTATTATTTCAAAAGTACTAGTGGCATGCTCTCCCTTTCCTTTGAAAGGTTTCTTAGCCATCTTCCCCTTTAAACAAGGTTCGCACGCACCATAGTAATCCCATTCCATTGTGCCTAAGTCTTCACATTTGTGTAACTTAGTTAAGCAAGTCTAATTTATATGGCTTAGATGAAAGTACCATAAGTATGAGGATTTCTTATTATCCAATCTTGATTTCTTAACAATGTTCATATTTGGAATTTTGGTTTTAGTATCCAGAACATAAATGCCATCTGTAGATATTCAACAAGCATAAAGAACATTATCACGTTGAATTTGACATTTATTATTAGAAAATAAAATTTCAAATCCCTTTGTTGCTAAATGCACAACAAAAATAATATTCTCAGTGATAGTAGGAATATAATAGCAATTGTTCAAAACTAAAACTAGGTCATTAGGCAAACAAAGGATATATATCCATACAACTGTTGTAGCAACCCGTGCTCCATTTCCAACTCTTAGGTCCATTTCCCTCTTTGCAGGCCTCAAACTGTTCCGCAATCCATGAAGTACAAATATGAGTACCACAACCAATATCTAATACCCAAGTAGACTCATAGGGAACTGTAGAGAAACTCTCTAGTATGAACATAGCTCTAAATATTCGAGCCACAAATATCATCATCCGATGAGCTTGTTTCAAGAGAAACATTTCCCCTTTTCAATTCTAACTTCCTCATGAGATTTCTTTTGACTTTTAAACCTTTTAGTTTCTTCAAATTAAGTTCCTCAGCATTTGCTTGCTCTTTGAGTTTAATTCTAAACTCAATTTCATAAATCTCGAGTAAGTCCATAAGTTGGGTCAAGGTACAGTTGGGAGAACACTACTTGAGCGTCTTCTTGAAAGAATCATATTTATTGGGTAATACCTCAATACCATTTCCCTTAAAGATTGCTCACTATACTCAACTCCCAACTTTCTCAATTTCTACGAGTTGTCATAAATGTTTATAACCAACTCTACAACTAAGGTATCTTCCCGCAATCTAATGTGGAATAGTTTATCTTCTAAACTTTCCACCGATTCGAGATGATGAATCATGGTTGCGAGATCCAACCCTTGGTACACTAGTGCATACTTTGGGAGCATGTGGTCTAACATGAGTTTTACGACAAACTCATAGTTTCCCTTGTACTCCTCATAATCATTCATCTCAAATGCAAAATCATTCTTGCCGGGATGTTTGGGACTAGGATCAGTCAAAAAATAATCCAGGTATTAGTTTTGAAGAACTCCTCTAATAGTCTCAAACCACTCATTGAAGTTATAAACATTATATTTTATATCAATAAGAGGATTGATGTCAATGCCAGTATTTTCTTTAGTGATCATATTCAACCTAGATATAAGATAGAATTTGTTTAGACATTAGTATATGTACATGCATTTAATATAAGGTCTTTAATTAAACACATAATTTCTACTATATTCTCGACATTCAAATAGCCCCTTCTATTTAAATTTGAGAAATTTGGTCAAACTGATTTTCCTTAGTAGGTAGCATCCATTGCCACTCGTCATGACCCCCGCTATAGCAGGTCAAGCCATAACAAGATAACCATGGTTGGAACCCGTCCATTTGCATCTCATGCAATTGCTAATCCATTTGAGTTCTCTTTCTTGAGATGTGCGTACCCAATTGTACGACTCCTCAAATGTGTCTCCAATCTGGCATTAGCTCAAATAATATGGACAACTAACCCAATTTTGTTAAGGCATTAACCCCATCTAGTCTCATGACCAAACACATGTTAAGGGAAGACATGTTATACATGTGCTTACATTCGTTGATAAGGTTCGTATCACGATTTATGACAGGAATACTATATACCGCCTTAATATTATTGTGGGGATTTTATTGGTGCTACTGGTCTCGCCCTAGTCTAGGTCATATATGATGGATGTGATTATGAAAATAATAATTCCGGGCTATTTGGAATTATTAACTCTAAGGGAACATGCTCGGGACTGGTATATCATAATCATTCCATATACCAAGACTCCACATAGCATGCAAAACAAACAATGTCCATGTTTAAAACAATTCACCTATGTTTATAAGTTTTAATTTAACAACTTAAACCATGATTGTAAAACCATATGCGGAATCCAATTCCCATGCTAGAAATTGATTAAGTCATAAAATTCCATTGGGTAGTTTTGAATCTAATACCGATTGAGATTTCCAGGTAGGATAGGCCTCCTTTAAAGTGAATGAGAAGCCAAGTCCAATCCTTTCTAAAATAACCACAGGCACTTCTATTCATTGTACCATGGACAACTATGATTTAAAGATTTCATTCTTTAATTGAGTGAAGTACGGGATGAACCTCAATCAAAGCATTTACACGTGTGGTAAAACATTGCTAATTTATATGATAATCACCTAGACTAAGTTTGAGAAAAATCTTAATCTAGTTATCACATCATACTCTTTAATAGGAATTGAAACCTAAGTCATCCATAGCATACGTTAATCAATTCATAGATAATATCATTGTAACATATTATAATCAATCATGCATAGCATAAGGAAGGCTCTAATACCACTACTAGTTAATCAAGATAATAATTGAACATGCAAACATTGGAAGGAGGAATTTCAAAACTTAAAATTAACCTAAAGATCTCCTAAGCATGCCATGATTGCTATAATCCAAGTTAAAAGATTCCATAGATGCTTATAGGTTAATAAAACTTATAAAAGTAAACCTAACATCTAAGTTTAGAACATAACCAGTTGATGCGTACTTCTCTTTCCTTTGGATGCGGCTTTCTGATAAGTGTATATTTACACTTATAATCATGATATTTTCAATCATAAAACACTATGATTTAAGTCATTTTATACTTCATATAAAAGATTTCACGTGGTATGTAGTTGTTTTTTATGCAAATGCAGGTACTAGGTAAATCTTGGAAGTAAAATGATTAAAGTTGGAAATCTATGAAAAAAGAGTGAAAAAGGTGTAAAAAGATGCGTGGAACTTAAGGAGTTGATAGAGGATCGAAAATGTCAAAGATCGGTAGAAATCACAAAGAGGAATCATGAGAAAAAAACATGTCACGATCGTGAAACACATATCGTGGTCGCGACTTATTAACTTTCACAACAGAAAGTTGCCAACCAAGTATTCACGGTCGTGACAATCATTCGTGGTCATGACCTTGATGGTTTTTTGGTTAACTCTTCTCTTATATCAACCGTCGGATAAGAACGATCAACCGCCATCAACTACCAAACAAAAAGACACGTTTTGGAAGTCAACCAATCATGAAAAGGTGCATTTCCATTGTGGATAAGTTAAAACCAATTCAACCAATCACAATGAAGTGGCGTAATTCTTCACCAATGGACACGACTCTTCATTTGGATAGACGTAACCCTTCGTACTCTATAAATAGGGCTCCAAACTCATCGATTTCGTGGCATGGAATGGTGTGTGGTTATAAGTGTATAATTACACTTATTATCATTATAATTTTATAATATAAACACTATAGTTTTAGTCATTTTTATACTTCATATAAAAGATTTCACGTGGTATGTAGTTATTTTTGATACAAATGCAGATACTAGGTAAATCTTAGGAGTAAAATGAACTAAAGTGGAATTCTATGAAAACAGAGTGAAAAAGGTGCAAAATGATGCGTGGGACTTGAAGATTTGGCTTAGGATCGAAGCTGTCGAAGATCGGTGAAGTTACAAGGAGATTTATGAAGAAAACTCAATTCACGGTCGCGACAATACCTCGCGGTCACGACCTGTTCACTTCATAAATAGAAATCTGCCAATCAAAGGTTCACGGTCACGAATCACATATCATGTGGCGACATGGACAATTTTCTAGTATTATCTTCTCAACTACCAACCGCTAGATAAGCATGATCAACCACCATCAACTACCAACGAAAAGACACTTATCAGGAGTCAACCAATCATGAAAAGGTGCCTATCCATTGTGGATTAAATCAAAGCCTCTCAACCAATCACATTGAAGAGATGCAATCTTTCACCAATGGATGT
>CATIWQ010065377.1:0-15998 GCA_949673415.1 Euphorbia schlechtendalii | reverse complement strand
TTTCATACGTGGGAGACATAAGGTCAGATGAGATATGTTGTGTACAATGTGATATGTGCTCATATCCACATCACGCATTTAAACAAGCACCCCTTTCATGGCATCACGTTAACCACGATCTTTGTGCAGACACTAATATACACACACATACCATGTTACATTCGGTATTGCACTAATACCAACCACCTAGATTTGGAAGATGCACCAAGACATTATCACCTAGAATTAGGACTGTAACATAGAGGTCTCTTAAAGGATACCCAAACCTTTACCCAAATGGGGTAACATACCCATCACCTCAGGAATTATATGAGAAAGGGACTGTTTACCCCGATCCCTTGTAGACCCCATAAGGAAGTTTCACCTGGTATTACACTAATACCAAACACCTAAAAGACGCGCTAAGACAACATCACCTAAGATTAGGATCACAACACCAGGGCATTCCAAAGGATGACTGAACCTCTGCCCAAATGGGGCAACATACCTATCACCTCGGGAATTATATGAGAAAGGATGTAACATACTGTTTACCCGATCCCTTGTAGACCTTATAGGGAGTCCACTACCAGACCTCAAAGTTGCACCTGGTATTGGACTAATACCAATTACCTAGATTACACCAAAATAACGTCACCTAAGATTAGGATCACCCCTAATTATATAAGTACTTATTCAACACTCAAACTCTTGGAAAAATAAACTTTCAATTCATAGGTTATAACACACCATTTTACCTGAATTCAGACCTGGAGAGATGCAATGAGCTAGCGTCACCTAAGATTAGGATCACCCATGACTATAGAAGTGCTTAATCAAAACTCTTGGAAAAATGAACTTCCAAGCCATAGGGTATAACACACCATTTAACCCGAATTCGAACTTCGACTTAGAAAGATGCAATAAAGTTACATCACCAAAGATTAGGGTCACCTATAATTATGGTAGCACTTGTTTCACACTCAAACCTCGTGATAGAAAGAAAGCTAGGGGGTGCAACACACTATTTTACCCAAATTCAAATCTAGAACTAGAAGATGCGATGAGACAGCGTCACCTTGGATTAAGACCACAATATGTCATCTGAACCCTGCCTAAATGGGGCAACATACCCATCACCTTAGTAGTCATGCGAAGAAGAGTATAACACACTATTTACTCGATCCCTCATGAATCCCATAAGGAGCTTATTATCACATGGGTAATATAGCACAACCCCAATACAGTAAGCCTTGCAACAAGGCCCCTGAAGTCACATGGACTTCACCTTTACCTTAAAAGTTGGTGAACGCTGATTTCATCTACAACCCATTACATGCATGATCATTACTCATACATATATCATGCATGATCAGATCTCCATTTTGTGTACCTCAGTAAAGGTTTAGAGAAGGACTGATCATCATCTTATTAGAGTCTCTCCCATCATGGCTAGGCAAGGAAGCATTTCAGAGGGTGTGCCATACACTAACTCTAGCGAACATTCAGATTCAAGGTTAGGTTCAGGTTCAAGATGAAGCTTCGATTTAAGCAGGGACCAATTCTTCAACATGACTAACTCTCAAGAAGATCACGTGATAAAGGGCCATTTCTCTCATGAGGGGCCTTTCACCCAGACACAAAGCCCACAACAGAACATCAACAGGGAAATTGCAAATGCACTAGAGGCCTTCGTCGGTAGTGAACAATTTGTTCAGGCCATCCATCACCGTGCCCATCCAAGGCAAATAGAGGACCATAATTCGGATGGACTATCAGATTCCAAAAACATGGGTAACAATGAGCCTCCAACCAATAGTGGTTCTCGGGCTAGGAAGCCACTATCTTTTCCTAGTAACAATCCTCCATGCAACATATTCTAGTTCGACACTGGAAATAGCCCAACATAGTTTGGACCATTTCAATTGGGGCAGAGCTCTAGAGGCAACCGGACCATGCCAACCAGGATAACCCGGCCACAGCATCTTTTTGGATCTGGCCAATAGATTGTTAGCGCACCATCCCCACATCCAATGGTGCCAATCAAAAGGCCATCCCTCAGTTTCTCTCATCCTAGCTTCAACTCTCAACAAGTAGGACAGCATGGCAATACTACTCCTACCCTGTTCAATGCTGAGATAAGTCCCTCGACATACCAATACCAGTTAGTCCCCTACTCTGTAGGTGCACCGAGCTTTACCATTGGTTCCGGAGCATGGCATTTACTCATGACCAACCTCGCCCACCACCAGCAACCTTAGCTCATCGTCAGGATTTCCCTATTATGGTGAGAATACGATGCCTCATAGCTAGGGATAGAACATAGATGAGCTTTGGTAACAGTTCTTAGTTACTCACGCGCATTAGTTCACAAGTAATCCTCCCATCCATTATCCAACATTTCCAGTAGTCCATGAAGAAGATTGGCTTCTTGACAACTTTATCATGCTAGAATTAGTGAAGTACAAGGGAGAGGGAGACCCCATATCCCATCTGGCAAATTACCAGACGTGATGAGGGCGAGGAAAATTTTAGATAAAATGTTAGCCAAGTTGTTCATTGTCACTCTAGGCTGGCTAACGAATGGTACAACAACTTGCCATTGGAAGTTTCAAGTGACTAGAATCATTTATCAAGGGCATTGGTGGAGCAATACAGCTTCAATTCTCAGACGAAGATGACAATGCAAAATCTGGAAACCATCAAACAAATACCCAAGGAATTATTCAAGCCTTACTATGTCCGGTGGATGAAGACCCAAGTATTGTTGAAAGATCATCTCAGCTTGTCTGAAATGATAGTGAAGCTCTTAGATGGAGCTTTACCGGCATATAGAAACTTCTTGGGGATAGACAATTTCTCATCCCACAATGACGTGTTCGAGAAAGTAGAGAAGTTGGAAAGAATTGAGGCCATGAACACAGCGGTAGCTCTACCAGTCGGCAGGCCCTAGTATAAGAAGAATGATGCAGGGACCTTATCGGCATCCTCCCAGCCAAATGGGAAGCAGGTGGCAGTGCAGATAGAAACGGTGGCATTCATGGGCCTACCGAAGGAAGAATATCATGGCATATCTCCCTACTCCGCTAACTTGGGGTTCCTTTTCACCAAGCTGTGGGAACTGAAGAAGCTGGAGAGTGTGAAGACCTGAGCTCCCCCAAACCAGAAGAGAAGAACAACTTCTGCCATTACCACATGGTGACTAGCCATAGGATAAATAACTGCAAAGACCTCTTGAGGGCTATCCGGAAGTTGATAGAAGATCGGGTGATAGAAGAGCCAGCATTGAAGCCAATACGATAAATAACCCCCTTCCGCAGTTTAAAGACAAGGTGGGGATGATAAAATCGGGAATAGAAGGAGAGGCCATCTAGCAATGCTTGGGGAAAGTGGCGGAGGAATCTGTGATGATGATTGGATCAGGGATTGATCCTCGCCATGTAAACATGAACCTGGAATCGGGGATGAGCTAGATTGAAAGTTGTCACTACCAGAGGTTCAGGTTGTGTAGGATGTCCATAAATGACTACCTGGATGCCCCAAGTTTCCATGTCTTCAAATACGAGATCTTTATAAAAGCACAAGGTCTCTTGAACGATATGCTAGCCACCTTATTCCCATGTTCATTATCAGGAATAGCAGGAGAGTGGTACATGACTCAGCCTCTCCTCACCCCGAGTAATTGGTAGCAGATATCCCATGCTTTCATGCTGGATTTCTTATACATGGAGACGCCTAAAGCCGACATGACAGATTTAGCAGCTTGTATCCAAGATGAGGATGAGACCTTTAAAGAGTACAGCTCTTGGTGGATGTCCCTCCAAGTAACCATCAAGGAGAAACCAGAGGAGGTTGTACTGATGTGGATGCTAATTAGCAAAGAGCGCCTCGAATTTCACCATTGTCTCAACTCACAAGAATACGTAGACCTCGAGAACTTATAAAAGTGGCATTGAAGATAGATGCGGTGTTCCAGAGTTTACTACTGGAAGTTATGATGGTAGGGTCGAGCATGCCATCCGGCCATGTATTTGATATGATATCCTTATCCAACTGAGGGAAGGTTCCAGCACAGCTAAGTCAAGATGAGGGAACAAGTACCAGCGCTAGTTTCCATGCCTAAGGGGCTTGTTCAGGTCCTAGATATAGCTTATGTAGAATGCATGTGTATGATGAAAGGGATTCACCCACCTTTCATATTCTTAAATTCGAGACTTTTTTAAGGGTACAAGGGCTTCCCGACTCTGAACCGGCCAAGCTATTCCCGTGCTCTTTGTCTGAGACTGCGGGAGAATGGTATGAGAATCAATCAGCAATATTGATGTGTGATTGGAAACGCGTGTCCGAAGCATTCATCAAGGACTTCGTACATATCCAGAAGCCTAAACCCACTTTGAGTGATTTGATAGCTTATGTCCAGAATCACTACGGGTCCTTCCAGAAGTACACCCGGTGTTGGATGAATATTCAAGTTCAGATACTATATAGACCAAAAGAGCCTATCTTGGTACAAATGTTAATCAATGGGGCTAGAAACTCATACAGATGATATCTCGGCCTAATGGAGTTCCAAACTTTCAAAGATCTGATCAACATGGCTACAAGATTAGATCGATATTTCAGGGCATTAGGATAGCAGGTCAACATGGTAGGATCAGGCATGGAATCAGAATGAGTATTCAAGATGATTGCTAAAGCCAACCCTGATAGTACCTTAGTCGTAGAAAGTGCGACTGAAAAGGAGATCATTCTAAGAACTCCAACAAATTCCATCGATAGAAAAGAGACGCTGGTAGAAGTTAAAAGAGGGCCAGCCCTTAAAGAAGGAAAAGTAGCTATCAAATGTGAAAGAGAGGACTTGGGGGAATTCATAAACTGTTCAAATAGCAGCTCTGGCCAAACCACAACCTGACTAGAAGAGGGATAAAGGGTTCTTGGAATCCTCAAAATGGTGACATGTTCATGCTCCTAGGCCAATTTATGTGGGATGCCATTTTTCGTAGATAGCGACACGCCATCCTTTCACTTAACAAAGTTCGAGACCATTATGCGGGCCCTGGGACTTTCCAATGAAAAGTTAACCATCTTCTTCCCTTGTTCGTTAACAGGTGCATTCAGTGATTGGTATATGAATTGGAAAAGCATATCTAGGCCTTCAAAAGAGACTTCGTACATAGAGAGAAGAAAACCCGCAGAACTCAAAGAACTCTTGGCATGTCAACAAGAGGAGTATAAACCTTTCTGGGAATACGCTTGCCAGTGGATAGCAACACAAGTGGTAATCAAGAAGAAGCCCTCGGAAGCAATCCTCGTGAGGCTGATGATCAAAGGGGCCCATCCTGAATACCAGAATCATCTCACTCTTATCACTTCACAACTCTTGAAGAGTAACTTCGAAGAGGTCACACATTGGATCGGATAATCCACGAGGAAGTAGACGAAGTCCTCGTGGTAGGAACCGGGATACCTTCAAACCAGGTTATGAATATGCTTGCCCAATCTGCCTTTAGGGAAAATCCAAAGGGATCGGTCCCAATATCTACCGAGAGCATAATAGAGGATTATGACCTGTTCAAGTCTGTGTATGTTGCAGATGGAGGGAAAAAAGAGGAAGAAGAGCTAGAAGTGAGGAAGGTACAGGCCAAGCCCATCAACATTGATGAATATTTATTGAAGTCCCGAAGGTAAGGGGATAAGGATGGCTCCCGTCCTATTGAAGGAGAGGAGATATCGTCTGGTAAGGGTCCAATCAACCTGCTAGACTCTTACCAATTTAAGAATGTGAAAAGAAGGTGAGAGGAGCCACACTACCCATGGCAAACACCCATCAAAACAAGGGTGATAGAAAATGTAGTCTTGAGAGTGACCAGCAGTGGTCGAGTTTTTAGAAATAATCCAATTCAGCTCGGAAATTCTTCTGTAGAAGAAATTACAAGGGATAATACAGAGCCACCCGTACCCCCTTGTGGTTAACGAAGATAAGCTGGAAGTCGACCCCTTGGTCAACCAGCTCAAGAGCACACAGTCCAAGTACAACATATGGCAGCTATTGCACTTTTCTAGGGCACATCGTCGAGGATTGGTGCATAAGTTGATGGAGATGTAGGTAACACCGACTACTGCGGTAATTGAAATGTACTTAGTGATAGGGGAGGGAATACCCTTGAAGAAAAATCCAGCCATCACATTTGACTGGTCGGACCTACCACTAAAGCAACAAAATCATAATAATGCCCTATTCATCATGGTCAATATTTTTGATAGGTCCATCCCTTGTGTCATGGTAGATGATGGGTCGGCTCTGAATCTATGCCCGCTAAAGGTGCTGCCATACCTGGGTTTGAATGGAGGCATGTTAGAAAGGTCGGATACAATTATCCGAGCCTATGATAATTCCAAGTGCGGAGTGGTAGGAACATTCACCACAGCTATGATAGTAAATGGAGTGAAGTCTGAAGTAAAGTTCATGGTGCTGGATATACCAGTCTCTCACTCCCTGCTCTTAGGAAGGCCTTGGATCCATGCTCTTGGAGCTGTCCCCTCTACGCTCCACCAGAAGATAAAACTGGTTTATCAAGGGAAACCCGTCACTATAGAGGTAGATAAGGAGTCCGTAATGGTGGCAACAACTTTCACCGAACAAGGGATGAAAGGATTAGGGTGGCAATAATTAGTTGCGAAGAAGAAAAGAAGAAAAAGAAGATTCCCATGGGGTACCATTATTTCTCGACGGGTCTAAAGAAAATTATGAAGAAACAAGGGTTCATTCCTGGGAAAGGACTCGGAAAGTACCACCAAAGGGTGGAGGAAGCCATTGATCCTCTTCTATTAACTCCTAGAGCTAGATTAGGATTCACCCCCTGAACATAAATTTTACAAGCACAAATGACCATCCTTCTGCAATATGGTCAGCATGTGCACCATTGAAGGGGAGTGGCAATACTTGGGCTAGAGTGAACCAGTACTAGTAGGAGGAGAATCTGCACCAAGGTTAGAAATCTTTGGAGACGTTTTCGATTTCTCAAAGGAGTGTATGTTGGCTCCAATTATTGAGTCTATGGATGGCTAAAAAGAGGTCGATCACCATGAAGAGGTTGACGTGGAAGAAGGAGCACAGGTTACGGCTCTATAAGAGATAGTTGCAGCTACCAAGAATAAAGGAAAAGCTAAAATGCTCGTAGAAGATGAACTTGAACCTGAACCCATGGAAGATGAAGTCCAGGACGCCATCAAATCCATCACCAAAGCCCACACAGTCCTGATGAAGAAGCAAGATAGAAGTACAAAGGAACAGCTAGCCGCAGCCACGGAGGTTATCACCAAAACCACTACCATGGAAAAGAAGGCAGTACCTGCTGAGTCCGCCCTCGAGAAGCCAGCTCCTAAGATAAATGAAGACTTTCCCCATGTGGAGGAAAATGATGCTAGCAATGTAATCTTTAATATTTCAAACATTTTTTATGTTAATAATTCTGCATACGAAGCATATCAATCAATAAATCGAGACTTTACTTACTTGTGTGATGTTTCGCCAGATGGTAGCATGCATTTTCACGATCATTCACATAATGTATTTAGCATTACTGATACATCATTACATGAAATAAATTTAAATACGGATGAATCACCTAAGATGGTGATGATTTCGAGTGACCAAACTCCTGAAAAGGAACATAAGATAACAAACATACTTAGAAAACATGTGGTAGTGTTTACTTTATCGTACAAAGACATGTCAGGGGTGGATATGGAGATCGCCGAGCATAGAATTCTGATTGATCCACGGGTCAAACCTGTCAAACAAAGTTTGCGAATGTTGCTTCCTAAATGGGCTGAGAAGGTGAAAGTGGAAGTAGCCAAGAAGATAGAGGCTAAGTTCTTGGAAGTGGTAGAGTACCCTACCTGGCTTGCCAAAATTGTGCCAGTTGCAAAGAAGGATGGCAAGGTCTGAGTTTGTGTAGATTTCAAGGATTTGAATAAAGCCTCACCAAAGGACGACTTCCCTCTTCCTCACATCGACGTCCTCATCAACAGCGCTACTAGGGCCGCTATGTACTCATTCATAGATGGCTTTTTAGGGTATAATCAGATATTCATGGCTATCGAGGATAAGATCAAATCCTCCTTCATTACTGAATGGGGGGTTTAATCCTACAAGGTCATGCCCTTTGGATTGAAAAACACTGGGGAAACCTATCAAAGTGCCGCGACGGCCCTGCTACATGATTTAATCCATAAGGAATTAGAAGTATACATGGATGATGTGCTAGTTAAATCCCACACACGGGAAGAGCATCTAGCGGTCCTCGATAGAATCCTTACCCGAATCGAAAAGTATAACTTACGTCTAAACCCGAAGAAGTGCGTATTTGGGGTCACCTTAGGAAAGCTACTAGGGTATATTGTGAGTCAAAGGGGTATAGAAATGGACCTAGATAAGAGCCAAGCCATCAGGGAAATGCACATGCCAAAGACGAAGAAAGAAGTATGAGCATTTTTAGGATCCTTGCAATATTTCAGCAAGTTCATTACTCGCTTAGCTACCATTTGTGAGCCAATCTTTAAGTTACTGCGGAAATAGCAAATGGTGGTCTAGAATGATTAATGCCAGATCCTTTTTGAAAGAATCAAACAATACTTGATCAAACCCCTGTCCTACAACCTCCAATTCTAGGACACCCTCTCATTCTTTACTTAGCCATTGAAGAATCCTACGTAGGGGCAATGCTAGTGTAAGAACATGATGATAAGAAGGAGCATGCGGTATATTACTTAAGCAAGAAATTGCTAGAGTATGAGACCCGCTACACATTGGTAGAGAAGATTTGCGTTGCAATGGTATGGCCGACTAAGAAACTACGCCACTACTTCCAATCTTATCAGGTGCAAGCGGTGGCTAAGGTTGACTCCATGAAATACTTGTGTCTGTCTCCCACATTGGCAGGCAAACTTCCTGGTGGTTGTTGCTTCTCTCTAAATTTGACATTGAGTACATCATGAGGAGGATCATCAAAGGACAAGCAGTTGTTAAATTCTTAGCCAATCAAGCAATCGACTCTGATTATGTGGAAAACTTGGAGTTCTCGGATGAACAATTATCCTTGGTAGAAGAGGTCAAGAGGGAATGGACCATATACTTTGATGGTTCCATGAATCGTAAAGGGGCAGGCCTATGAGTAATTTTGATCACACTGTAGAACGAAGTCATCTTATTATCTAAGCATTTGGAGTTTCTGGTCACAAATAATGGGGCAGAGTATGAAGCTTGTCTATTCGACTTGGAAGCACTGAGCAATGTAAGAGCCAAAGAAGTCTCTGTCATCGAAGATTCAGCCTTAGTGATTCGGTAAGTGATCGGAGATTGGGAGATCAAGGAAGATTCACTCCGTCCAAATCTGGATGCAATCTAGGTGGCCTCTACCAAGTTCTAAAAATGTATCTTCTGTCATGTGTTACGAGAAGATAATCAAATGGCAGACTCCTTAGCCACTCTACCCTCCATTTGGGAAGGACCTCAGGCTCAACCCATCAAACCATTAATTCTACAATCAGCCACGGAGCCCTATTATTGCCGAGCAATGACAGTTGAAGCAGATTCTGATTACGGCTGCTGGTACTTAGACATCATCTAATTTTTTAGGGATGGGGTTTATCCTGACAAGGAAACAGACTCAAATCACACCTCTCTTTGCCACTTAACCATGCTATTCTGACTTCTTGATAATGACTTATTCCGATGCACTCCGAAGGAATTATTGCTTCGTTGCCTGAATGAGAAGGAGGCTCCGCTAGCAATCAGGCAACTGCATGCAGGTGATTACGGCCCACAAATGAACGGCTTAGCTCTGGCCAATAAGATTCAATGTCAACGATACTATTAGACCACTATGGTCATAGATTACGTAGCGAAAGTTAAGAAATTCCATGAATGCCAAATAGATGGTGACCTTAGCCATCTGCCTCCCTTTGACCTCCACAACTTATCCACTCCTTCGACATTCTCAGCATGGGGGATCGACATAATTGGAGAGATTCATCCTTTCTCCAGTAATGGGTACAGATTCATCATAGTAGCAGTTGATTACTTCTCTAAGTGGGTGGAAGCTGAATCCTTCTCCAGTATCACCTCTAAGAAAATGGCCAAGTTCATAGAGATGCACAACTTAACTCGATATGGGATCCCCCATCACATCACATCATCTCAGATAATGGAATCCAATTCCAAGGGGCAACAATAGAGCTAATTAAGAAATACAGTATCGAGCATCATCGCTCTTCACCATATAGACGACAAACCAATTGAGCAGTTAAAGCAGCTAACAAATCCATAAAGAAAATCCTAAGTAAGATGGTGATTACTTATCGAGATTGGGTGGATAAGCTACCTTTCGCAGTCTGGGGCTATAGAACGAGCATTCAAACTCCCACAAATCAAACTCCGTTCTCACTAGTATATAGAATGGAGGCAGTTTTACTAGTGGAAACAAAGTAGGATCTTTGAGAATAGCCCTGGAAGCCAAGTTAGGAGAGTTGGAATGGGCTAGAGCCAGATTCGAGCAGCTTAGTATGATTGATGAGCATCGCCTCAAAGCCTTAGATTATCTACAGATATATCAGCAACGAATGGCCAGGGAGTACAACAAGAAAGTCAAACACCAGAGGCAACCCCTGAAGGCAGGAGACTTAGTGTTGAAGCAATTAGGGCCTTCAAATGTGGATGTTAGAGGGAAGTTCAAGCCTAATTGTGAAGGACCATTCGTAGTAAAAAAGGTTCTGAGTAAAGGGGCAATCAAGATTACGGATATGGAAGGCAACAAGTTCATCAACCCCATTAATCAAGACAGGCTTAAGCTCTACCACGTTTAGGAAAAGAAATAAAAAAAGTATAAG
The DNA here is from genome assembly GCA_949673415.1 of Euphorbia schlechtendalii. Taxonomy (NCBI): domain Eukaryota; kingdom Viridiplantae; phylum Streptophyta; class Magnoliopsida; order Malpighiales; family Euphorbiaceae; genus Euphorbia; species Euphorbia schlechtendalii. The sequence goes on along the minus strand of CATIWQ010065377.1, from coordinate 5,129 downwards.
AAAAACAAAAATATATGTGTAAATAAGCTTGTCAGCTAACACTCTATTGGTTGAGAAAAAAGTAGGGCCTTTTTTCAAAAACTTAGGACAATGAGTGATAAATAAATTCATTAGTTAATAAAACTGAAGATGGCTAGCTAATGACAGGAGTCAGGTCACTCGAAACATTTATACTTCAATTTATTTCATCGATGAAGATATAATTTCTTGTTAAAAATATTTGTGAATGAATATTTATGTGCATGAATGCCAATGGTTGAAACATCACAAGTAAACAACAAACATCTTATGATGCAATAGTTTGTACTTAAGAGAAAGAAAAGACAAATAAATCGGATAGAGTTTTACCACATTGGTATACTCTAGGCAAAAGTTGATTAGTTTTATTCTTTAAAAGCATCATTCATGATAAATTACCAAGCCAACTTCATCTATTATCATAAGAATACAGCCTATTTTCCTCCCTTAATCATTCACGGGTCACCCGGGTATTGAACCATAAAGGATAAAAGAAAACGGCATCAAAAAAATGTGGCAAAATTTTACAAACCCTAATGTATCAGAGGTAAAGTAGAATGAAAGTACATCAAAAGCTATGCAAAGAAGGCCACACTAGCCAGCTACCTATAAGAAGCCTAATCTCTACTAGCCGAGCCATTTGACTCCTCCTCTTCTCCTCCAAGAGACTCCTGGATCCTACTTGCATGATCAATATCATCCTTGGAAGCCTCAGGACGGAGAATAGATCCTCTAGACGCCTCTCCCCGAATACCGACGGCCCTTATCCTCCTCAACTGCTTGGCGAAGGCCCTATCCTCAGACTCAATGCTCCTGACCCTGGCCATCGTTCACCCCTTGCTCTTGCCCTTATCCCATGAGAGAGCCTTCTTCATCCTCTGGATATGCTGCTATGCCAATGCTAGTTGATCCCCTAGCTCCTGAGCTCTAGCCTCCACAGTAGATCAAGCTTGGCTCTCCAACGTGAGCAAAAACTGGCATTAAAAATCACATATCATGTCATGCATACACAATCCATCATTACATCACAATCACATCATGCATGAAGAATTATCACAGGGGAAACCAGTGAAAATTGAAAGAGATAAAGTGGAAAGTCTTAACCCGATAGTGCGTTTTGCATGATAATCAGATCTCTCGTAGACATATATTGGCGCTCCATTCGCTCCCCTTCAGTTTGACAAATCTAGCAAGATGAAGTGTCAGGATAAAAGCAAACTAGGAATGTAAAGAAAACCTCAGGAAAAGGGAGCTCACATGCGTGGTATTCTCCGGGAAGAATTCCAGGATATGATGGCTGGTGGGGATCTCCACAGAGGTAGTATCCCTGACTAGGGGAAGGAGAGAGAAGGCCGCATCCATAGGCATAGCTATACGACCCTCTACGATACTTGGGGGTGTCATGGAAGGGCCCTCTAACCGCCCAGCCTCAACATGGACTTGCTTACTACTTCCAGTTTAAAATCATACACAAAAGGTCATTAATCAACTCAAAAGAGGAGCATAAAGAAAGAGATGTAAATGTGATAAGAGAATAAGGCATACCCCGGGAGTGCTGACCTAATATGGCTGTGAAGTATGAGTCGCGGGACTGTAATAGGCATCGGCATCAGGTATATCTCTGCCAGGGCCACCATGATCATCATCGCCCTGGTCATCACTATCCTCATCATCATCCTTATCATCATTATCAAGCTAGCCCTCCGCGGACCTACGAATAACCTCCTCAGCATGACACTGATGCCACAACTTGGTGTCATCATGCCAAAATCAGGGGCAGGGCGGTAAGAGAAAAGCCATGTGATCCTGGTAGTCACCGTCAATGCACTCGACCACCACACCATTCCCCTCAAGGAAATCCATACGATTAGTCAGAGTCGTAATCGTCAAATGAGGCCAAAACACGCCCGTCGGTGGATGAGGAGGCACGGGCCAAACATCTACAGTAGAAGTCCTCTAATCCCGGATTTGCTCACCGAAATACCATTTGAGAGACCGTGGCTCTCCAAGACAAAGCGGTGATCATCCACATCCTTCCTCACCACCAAGACATCCTCCCTATTGGGCACGGCCTCCCAAGGATCCTCTATAATCTACATAAGTGCGAAAATGGAAAAAATGACAAGTCAATCATGAACTTGTTGCGCAGAAAAAAGGAATAACAATCAAAGTTCTGAGGAATAAAGAGAGTACCTGGTCACGGGAGAGATGGCGGATGCACTCGCAGTAGCCTGTCCTCCACTTGCGCCGACCGCTCACCCAACGACACCATTGGGCGATGAAGGCAACCCCTGGATCTGGGGCATCCTCGAAGATAGTGGAAGGGAGTACATGATACTCAAAAGCCCAAATCTGCAAAACAAACACATTTAACTATGTCGGTACAAGAATCACGATTGTGCAAATGTAATCCATAAATAAAAACACACAAGTACCTAGAGGAGGAGGTGACTGAACTTAAGGGTTTTATTGTGCACCCTCATGGCATAATCAAAGCTGTAACAGATCTGACCTAGTATAGCCTGGAGCCAGTTCCAACTCAGGATGTTCGCAACATCCTAAACCACCGATATCAATCCATAATTGATCTTGTTGGATGATACAGGAAAAAAGATAATGGACAGGAGGCTAATAATGAAACCCCTCACTGTCTGGGGGTGGAACTCCTCTGGAATTGGTCGAATCCTCTTCCAGTAATGGTAGAGGTCATCGTATACCAACTTCCCGCGCGGGGGGATACACCAAACAACTCCTCTACCCTGCTCACCACCCGAGTTAAGGCAGGAAACCTGTCTAGGAAGACATAAAATGAATGGTGGAGCCATCCTAGCTCAAACCCATCATGGCCACAACATCGGAGGGAGTTATAGTCAACTCGCCAATCTGTAAATGGAAGGTGTGTGTCATCTCCGACCAACGCTCCACCATAGTAGTAAGGGTAGCATGCGACAAATGACACATCTAACCAGGGAGCACACTGGCGATTCCCCTAAAGCTGGTGGCCGAGATAGCCACCTCGAGGTCTGAGTCCCTCCGTATCTAGCCCACCAGGAGCTCAAAGTGCGAATCCCAGTCGTATTCACAAAACAATACAACTACAAAAAGAAAGCAAAAGGAGTGGTCATTATCACATCCATGGCACTACTTTACCCTATAAAATCAGGAAAAGGGGGAACAAACAAGCCCGTAAATCCAAAGTTTATCTTAAGGCATAAGTGAATATGTAGGAAATCAGCCTTTTTTATCATAAACATAAGTCAAAAGTGAAGAAAAGATGAAAACGCAGCAAATACAAGCTAACATCGGTGTCGGTGTTACCTAACATCGGTACCTATGTTAGATCTCAACACTAACATCAGTATCAATGTTAGGTCTGCAACCCTAACATCAGTACCGATGTTAAAGTTGCAGAAATAGAAATGGTTCCTTTTTGCGATTTTTAGCCAAAAATTATCTCGAAAAATCAAAATTTCATGAAATTAAACATCCTAAACATCTATATGACCCTAAATACTACATATTCATGGACCGATTCCACAAGAAATCGGTTCCAATCCAAGTTTTAGCCTAAAATCCTAAAAAACCAAAAATTGGAAAAATTGGGACAAACGAAGGATTCTTGGGTTACCTGGATATTCGAGACATGCACATGAACCCTCAGGATGAGGGAAGTGATGGGAGAGGTGAGGGAGTAGCCCATGAATGCATTTGAGGCATTGAAACCATAACCTCGAGCCACGAAGCATGAACGGAGTATCGAGGTTCGCTGGATGAATCGGGAGAGAAGAGTTGATGATGTTACGGGGTTTCTTACCCTTAATCTTAGTCCTCATTATGGAATGTTGAAAATTTTTCTTGTAAAGAAGAAATGGGAGATTTTGGGGGGAAAAATCGAAAAAGAAAAAGAATGGAAAAAATTGAATTTTTCCAGATTTTATATATTCTGTCCCTAGGAATGTTGTTCGCCACTTTTCTACTGATAATTTTAATAACTTGTTCGCATGATTTTGGCTTTAAAGTACAGGTGTTGTCAATACCACTTATCAAATAGAAAAATGATGATAACTGCAAGTATACAGTTGTAATGTAGTTTTAAAAGATATTGAACCCACAGGGAAGGAACCAATTCTAAAGACCAACTAGAGTAACGGAACAAAGAAAATAAAATAGATAATTTTATATTGTTGATAGGTTGGTTAGGATTTAATGGTAAATAAATAGGTAAATGTATAAATAGACTAGAGTAGAAGAAATCGGTATATATTATCCTTACGAACAAGTATAGGAAAGAAAACATGCAAAATCATCCAAGATATTGCGTACACCATACTACTATAACAAATTCGGTTCTAGACACTCAGATATTCAATTATTCACCTTAGATCAACACATGAAATGACTTTACTAAGTCTAGTGCAAACGAATTAAGACGATTATATAAACCTGGATAACAATAATACTATGCTTAGTACGGGTTGCTCTCACATAGCCAAATTTAGCAAGTTACCATTCCAAAAATGTTGGCACACTAAACAGCATTATAATCATAGATCCAGTGATTATACACAATCTTGTTAACCCCGAAATCACTCTTAAAGTTAATTTAAAAGCATATAACTTGATTAATATAAAAGACTCAACATGAAATACACAATATGACACATAGACATATCATAAACTTCGAAATAGAAAGTATAAGTAGAAAAAAAGCAAAGTTGTAAGGTATGCAAGTGAAAGCTAAATTTTATCAAATCGTATCCACTCTTTAATGGGAGTCGTCATTTCCTGGAATTCCTAAGTCTGCTTTGAATTTAGTCTCGGCCCATACAAAACCTCTGTTAGGATGCTATTCTTTGTGAATATTGAATAAACGAATATTGAAGAACGAAAACTTTTATTGATAAGTGATTTGCAATTACACTTATACAAAAATTGCTCGAATATGAAGAGAAATCTAGTGATCGAAATAATGTTCGAATCACTTATACATTTTCTCGCTAACTTAGAACGAAGTGAAATCTACACGATTTTCTCTCTAAAACTAAGTATGCATGTATCACATACCACACCTATAATTCCTCACACCATACCCCACGAAAGTGGTGGGTCTT
>CATIWQ010065371.1:0-16350 GCA_949673415.1 Euphorbia schlechtendalii | reverse complement strand
CATCTTTGTTGAACTTGCATGCTTTCTCTGCTATCCTTATTTCGTAGGAAAAATCTATATATTTAGATTCTCTAATCTTCCACATCTATATTTACTCATTTTTTCATTCTAATCTTCCTATCCAAAATCTCCAATCTATTCTTATTTTATTTACTTTGTTTTCCCTTGTTGATCTTTAGACTTGGTTCCTTCCATGTGGGTTCGATATCTTTTAAAACTACATCGTAACTGTATACTTACAATTATCATCATTTTTCTATTTAATAAGAGGTACTGACAACACCTATATTTTTTGTGAACAGGTTTTTGGCACCATTGATATATTGTCGAATCTTGTTAACAAACTATTAAACTTATCAGTAGAAAAGTGGCGAACAATGGTCAATGAATATACTAACATACTGAAATGACCCCAAAAATGATATAACTTCCTTTTCTATTTTTTATGTCGGCATTTATCTGATGGGTTGGATCTTATCTGGGTCCATTTCTATCCCTCTCTCTCACTCACAATATAACCCAACAATTTCCCTGATGTAACTCCAAAGACACATTTCTTGGGGTTCAGTCTAAGATTATACTTTTCAATTCTAGTAAGAAATTTATCCAAGATGGTTGGGTTCTCCTCTCGAGTCATCAACTTTACTAACATATCATCCACATATAATTCTACCTCCTTGTGAATCATATCATGTAGCAATGCCGTCAATGCGTGTTCATAAGTGCCCCAAGCATTCTTCAACCCAAATGGCATTACCCTGTAGCAATAGACACCTCATTCTATGATGAAAGCCATCTTCACCTTATCAATAACATTCATCAAAATCTTATTATACCCCAAAAATCCATCCATGAAAGAGTACATGCCAGCTCTAGCATCACTATCAATTAGGACATCAATGTATGGGAGAGGAAAATCATCTTTTGGAGAGGCCCTTATTCAAATCTCAATAATCAACATAAACCCTGACCTTTCCATCCTTCTTTGCTACTGGCACCATATTTGCCACCCACTCTGGATATTCTACTACCTCAAGAAACTTGGCTTTAATCTGCTTTGCAATTTCCATTTTAACCTTCTCTGCCCATTCTGGTCTGAGACGCATGAGCTTTCGTTTAACCGGCATGAATTTAGGATCCGTAGGAATTTGATGTCCTGCTATCTCTCTGTCTACTCCAGGCATGTCATCATCTGAAACTCCCACCATAGTCCTTCTTTTGCAATGCAATGTTTAGGATAGCACTGAAATTTTCAAAGATAGGACACAACTCTTGACATCCAAAATGAAAAACATTTTCCATTGGATTGCAAAAACTCATGGTAGCTTGCAAAAAGGAAGAGCTTATGCTTACACGAAAATAGGTCTTCATGTTCCACATTCCTCTAGGCTTCAATTTTTCCTAGTCCTTCATAGGCAAAGCATCAAGATAATAATGGAAGCGAGATTTAATAACATCCATTGTAATTAACCGGAATTACCTGAAATTTTTTTTGCAGAAGAAAATAAATAAATAAAATGATGAGAAACAATATAAACACATTGAGGTGTTTTAAGCAAGGAACAAAATGACATGTTAAAATCAAACAATGGGGAGTGGATTTATATTATTTTTTTAACGTCAAATTGTGAACATACAAAGAGAAACAAACAAATAACAATAAGTAAAGAATATGTGATTAAACAATTAACAAGGATAACATTATTTTGTTAAGTAACATATGACATATAACGTGAACATGAAATACAAATAAAGTACAAACATAACATAGATTAAAAAAAGTAAATAAATAACAAAGAAATTATACAACATGCGAAACATACATAACATGCATAAAAAATCATATAAGAAAGAAAGTGTTTCTTTTGTTTTTGCAACATATTGACATATAACATACACACATAACATGCATTAAAAAAATAAAACATATATCAAAGCAAGTTTTTGTTATTGCCTATGACATATAACATGTGAACATACATAGCATGCATTACAAAAAAAAAACAAATAAGAAAGAAAGTTTTTTTTTTGGTATCATTTTGGCATATAAAATGAAACAACAGGGAAACTAAACAAATATTAAGGTGATTAAAGATCAATTAGGGATTTCGGGAGTTTGACAAAAAGGATAAAAAAAATGAAGGTGACTAAAGCTCCCATGGTAGATCTAAGACAAACTATTATTCTCAAAATTGAACAAATAAAGAGTAAGGTACCAAATGTTTTTAGGGAAGACCTAAGGCATGTAATACTTGTTGGTTCAACCTAAAGGAAGGATTAAAGTACCAAAGAATCTTAAGGTAGACCTATAACACATTCATATTCTCAAGATTTTCATTAGTGACCATTTGGAGTCAAGGTGTCCTAGTTTCGGGCTTACTATAAATGAGACAAAATGATAGTGATGCGTATAAAATCACACGAATGGTATGGCTGCACGAAAATGTGGTTAGAAATCACACAAATGATGTATGCAAAAAAAAAAACAATAAAGCTGCACAAAGAACAAACTGATCAACATGCGCATATAGTATGCTCTCCCTTCCACCCTTAACACCACACGGTAAAAAAAAGGCTCTTTCCTAGGTGTTGGATCTCCTTATTATCAACGGGGATAACAAGGGCGACTCTCAAAAAATGCAATTTCAGTTTTGGTAACCTAGGGGAAGTTTCTATGGCTTCTATATGTGGGATTGGTCGAAATAGGGTTGTACCCGGTTCCCATAGTTTGATATACTCAAGATCCCAAATGCTTTCGGATTTGGCCAACTATATTGTACTTCTATGAGTGATGTTCTCAAATTCATGCCCCTAATGCTTGCGAAATAGGCGACATTCATCAAGAATATCATGGCTTGGGAAAGGCTTGAAAAATGAACGTGAATGCGAGTGTAAAAAAAATTACTTATGTTGAGAAAAATCTTATTGGCATAATATGTTTGAAATTAAAATTTTGAACTAAGTAGCTTTCAATGCTTTGTCTATAAGCTGATTTTTTTTGAAAGAAAATTAATTAAAAAAATCAACTAAAGTCCCCGGTAAAGTTGCCACTGTGAGTGGACGACATTTTTAAAGTGCGGCGAAGCGGAGCCGGGAAAACCTTTAGTCGGTTTTAAATTAAAAAGAGAAATTGACTTTCTAAAAAAAATTAAATGAAAGAAAATGTAAAACAAATTAATAATATACTATTGTACAAAAGAATAAAAAAATCGAAAATAGTTAGCCTAAATGATTTTATAAAACTAAATGATTTTACACGTGATTATATATAAAAATTTAATAAGAAAATATATGTTTTTCAATTAAAAAAACGGAATTAGAAAATAACGTTTAAGAAAAATAGGAGTTGCCACCCGATTTAGCTCTACCGGGAATGTAGGATTGTTCTTCATGAATAAGTCTAATTCCAGGATAGTTACGGCTATTATATGAGCTGACACTTAATCCAATCTCAATAAACTAGTACTTAACTTGATGGAAGGAGTGTATTGTATTGGTTACTACTGCAGAACCGGATCAAGTCACAAGCATGTGACGTTCCAAGTATTGGGCGATCATACGCCTTTGCTAGAAAACCCATTTGATCGTCTAGAGCTATCAGGTTCCATATCGGTCAGGGACACTGAGCCTAAAGGTTCCCGGATGGGAAGCCAAGTTTAGGTTAACCTCTAGCGGCTCCATAATTTAGGATCCTATGAGGTCATACACTTTGGGTCTTTGTCAAACTAACTAAGGAACCTATAGACTGGGTTTATGCCAAGAATATCTGATTATCGAATTCGTTAGAAGAATTATTAATTGGTTAGACTAAATTAATAATTAAAGGGAATAAAGAGAAAATATGGAAAATTTCACAAAGCGAAGCAAGAGAATTTTTTCCATTGCGAGTGGGCCCCAAATAAACATAGGTTGTTTGGAGTGGGGCATGCAGGGCTGCCCGCGAGTTGAAAAAGCTCGCGGGCCAGTAGGCTACAAGCCCTCTAGCGCATTGGTGTTGGCAAGTCGCAAGGGCTTACCTTGCATGGGCTCGCAGGGTTAGTCCACGAGTCCTTGTGACCTGTGCGGCTAATCCGCTAAGGTGGGATGACCATATTCCCATCCCACCTAGTGTTTGAGGGGGAGTCTAACACTCCCCCTTTTCCCTATATATAGGCCTCCCCTATCTTATTATTCAACACAGACTTCAGCTCAGATTTGCTCTCTGAGTTTGACATCTCTCTCTTTGTTCGTTGTGCGAGATTCTCCATGAGTTTCTCCAAACAAATGAAGAATTCTTTTGAAGGCTCTTTCTAAAGTGACCCTTCTTGGTTTATTTTCGGGTTGGTCATCAAGCGGTCTAGCAGGTGCTGTTTACTAACGGGTTCTTCCTCAATGAGGTTTTGATCGGTGAAGATCCGTGTAGATCAATGGTAGAGGCTATCCTATTTTGGAAGCTCGTGCTAATGAAGTTCTTCCGAACTGCTCTAAGGGAACACCACTACCAAAGAAAGAGAAAGCACTCATCAACTGGTAATGTTCTAAACTTAGATGCTAGGTTTTTTTATAAGCTTTATAAACCTAAATGTATCTATGGAATGTTTTAACTTAGATTATATCAATCATGGCATTCTCGGGAGATCCTTAGGTTAATTTTAAGTTTTGAAATTCTGCCTTGCAACATTTGCATGTTCAATTACTGTCTTGACTAACTTATAGTGGTATCAGAACCTGCTTTATGCTATGCATGATTGATTATAATATGTTAAAATGATATTTTCTATTAATTGATTAAAGTATGTTATGCATGACTTAGGTTTCAATTTCCGTTATAGAAAATGATGTGATAACTAGATTAAGGTTTTGTTCAAACTTAGTCTAGGTGATTATCATATAAATTAGCAATGTTTTATGACACATGTAAATGCTTTGATTGAGGGTCTTCTCATACTTCACTCAATTAAAGAACAAAGTCTTTAAATCATAGTTGTTCATGGTACAACGAATTGAAGTGCCCATGGTTATTTTGGCAAGGATTGGACTTGGCTTCTCATTTACTTTAAGGGAGGCCTTGTTGGTTAATCAAGACAGTAATTGAAGATGCATAGGTTGAAAGGCAGAAATTAAAAACTTAAAATTAACTTGAGGATCTCCTAAGAATACCATGATTGATATAATCTAGGTTAGAACATTCTATAGATGCTGTTAGGTTTATAAAACATATAAAAGAAACCTAGCATCTAAAGATTAAAGCATTACCAGTTGATGCGTGCTGGATCTCTCTTTTGGTAGCGACGTTCCCTTTGAGTAATTCTGACAGCACAAGCTTCCAAACTAGGAGAGCCTCTATCATTTGATCCACACGAATCTTCATTGACCAAAATGTCAAAGAGGTACAACCCGTCGATCAATAGAAGTTGCTAGACTACTTGTAAATGAACCCGAAAATCCAAAACCAAAAGCTCCCTTAAACTTAGAGCCTTTTAAAAGAACTCTTCAATTTGTTTAAAGAAACTCGTGGAGGATCTCGCACAATAAAAGAAGTGGAGAAAGAAATCAGAGAGAAAACAAGCTCAAAGCTTTTTGGTGTGTATTTATTAATGAGACTTTGAAAGCCTATTTATAGGAAAATGGGGGAGTGTTAGACTCCCCTCCCATCCCATGTAAAGCAGGTCAACCACGCGGGTGCTGGTGACCCGTGGGTTGACTCGCGCGCCACATGAGGGAAGCCCTAGCTGGTTTCCCTCATATGCCTCAAGCTAGGGCTTGCGGCCGTGATAGCGAGCTTGCAGCTACAAGCCAGCAAAAGCACTACCATGGGCAGCGCTTGCGCCCTTGCAGCCCACTAGCATAAGAGCTTGCCCCCCGCACTAGCGGCCTGTGACCTTTTCAACTTGCGGGGCAGCCGTGTGGGCCTCACCTTGAACAACCCGTGTTCTTTTCATGGCCCACTTGCAATGGGAAAATTCCCTTACTTGCTTTGATTATTTTTCCCTATCTTTTTCATTATTCCTTTGAATTATTAATTCAGTTAAACCAATTAATAATTCATCTAACTGATTTCACAACTTGTATTTTCGGTATAGACCCAGTCCAAAGGTTCTTTACATGGTCTGATAAAGACCCAAAGTGTGTGACCTTATAGGATCCCAAAGTATAAAGCTGCTAGAGGTTAACCTAAACTTTGCTTCCCGCCCTGGAACCTTTAGGCTTAGTGTTCCAAACCATTATGGAACCCAATAGCTCTAAACGATCAAATTAGCTTTCTTGCAAAGGCGTATGATCCCCCGATACTTGGAACGTCACGTGCCTGTGACTTGATCTGATTCTGCAGTAGTAACCAATACAATACACTCCTTTCATCAGGTTAAGTACCATCCAGTTTATTGAGCTCAGATTAAGTGTCAGCTCATGTAATAGCTGTAGCTATCCTAGAATTAAACTTATTCATGAAGAACACCACTCAGCAATTTCGTATCTTGATTGACTAGAAACCCGTTCCATCAATCGTATACTCTGATCAGAGGTTTATGAGTGTGTTGTTTCAAAAGGGGGCCCTAAGTACATCTCCATTATATCACTATATCAGGAGCGATGGATCCCATCATGACTACATAGCTTACCAACATGTGATCATCGCTATACCTGTAATCACCCGTGTCATCCTGATTGCTAGGGTATGAATAAGTATGACCCAAAGTATACTAACTCCTATATAAGGTAACCAGTATCTCAAGTCTGAGGATACTCATACTGCTACTGCAATAAGATATGACACCAACACATAGATATTGTTGTTTTCGAGTGTCTGTCTTATGGTGGTCTCCAATGTATTACCCGAATACATTCATGTGTTAACTTAAGGTACCACCTTCAGCTCATGAGATCGGCCTCTTAGAACTAATCCAAGGAGTAAGCCTACACATGCTAGTCTATTCACTCCATTAATGTCTAGTCTCAATGGAACTATAACTAGAGATATTTAGACTATTCATAGTAACACATATGTGAAGTTCTCACTCCACACAGCTCCCACTATATCCTTGCACTTTTACGCTATGAATTAGTCACGGACTTTGTTTTCATCAATGCGCACATACATATCCAAACATATATGATACCAGCAATATACAATTAAAAGAAGCATTGGTAAGTAACAAAGATGCCTTTGATTATTATTAATCATTCAAAAATGTTTGTACATTATAGCTAATAAAGACATATCACCCTAATTGCCTCTAGGGTATACATCATGTCTAACAATCTCCCACTTGCACTAGAGCCAATTGGCCATGTGCTTTATACCATACTCGTTAACATACTGGCCATGGTTAACCTGAGTCAATGGTTTGGTTACCATCTCATTTACGAGTTGGTATATTTGAGTATATGTTTGTTTCTATGATAAGAACGTGGTTCCTTTTTCTGAGTAATAGCCCCATTGTTATCACAATAGATTACTATCAAATTTACAATGCTAGACACCACACCGAAATCACCAATAAATCTCTTAAGCCATACGACTTGCTTAGCTGCTACTGAGGCAGCTAAATACTCAAATTTTGTGGTTGAATCGACAGTCGTATCCTGTTTGAAATTTTTCCAAGCAACCGCCCCTCCATTAAACATAAACACATAACCTAACTGGGACTTATAATTATCCTTATCAGACTGAAAACTCACATTGGTGTATCCCTTTAAACTGAGATCACCTTCTCCATATACTAAAAACATATCCTTAGTCATGCGTAAGTACTTGAGGATAGTTTTAACGACCGTCCAGTGCTTCTCACTTGGATCAGATTGAAATATGCTCGTGACACTCAATGCATGGGAGACATCAAGCTCGAGTGCATACCATAGCATACATGATGGACCATACCGTTGAGGCATAGGGTATTCCATTCATGCGCAGTCTCTCTTCTTGTGTTCTTGGACACTCAGATTTAGAATGGTTAATCTCGTGAGACATAGGGAGATAACCCTTTCTTGACTGCTCAAGGTTAAATCTAGCCAAAACCTTGTCTATGTATGTACTTTGTGAAAGATCTAGTAGCCTTTTGGATCTATCTCGGTAAATTTTAATACCAAGTGTAAAAGCTGCTTCTCTAAGGTCTTTCATGGAGAACTTCTTTGACAACCACGTCTTAACTATCTGAAGAAAAGGAATGTCGTTTTCTATTAATAATATGTGATTGAAATATAATACAAGGAAAGCGACTGCACTCCCACTAGCCTTTTTATATACACAGGGCTCATTAGCATTCGATTCAAAACTGATTTCTCAGATTGTCTCATCGAACCTAATATTCCAACTCCTCAATGCTTGCTTAAGTCCATAAATAGACTTCCACAACTTGCATACCTTAGAGCCATCCTTAGATGTCAAACCCTCGGGTTATGTCATAAACACATCCCTGCCCAGATTCCCGTTAAGGAATGTTGTCTGCACATCCATCTACCAAATCGCATAATCGTAATGAGTAGCGATGGTAAGGAGTATCCTGATAGACTTTAGCATGGCCACCAGTGAAAAGGTTTCATCATAGTCAATGCTTTCTTTTTTACTGTACCCTTTTGCAACTATCCTTGCTTTATAGGTAACTACGTTACCGTCCATATCGATTTTCTTCTTAAAAACCCATTTGCATCCTATGGGCTTAATCCCACTTGGAGCATCAACCAAGTTCTAGACTTGATTTTCATACATGGAGTTTATCTTCGATCTCATGGCTGAAAGCCATTTATCAGATTTTGAGCCTTCCTTTGCCTCCTCGTAAGTCTCGGGCTCATCATCTTCTACAAGGAAGAGATGTTTATCATCAGTGAAGACAAAACTATATCACTCGGAAGCGATGGGAGCCGGACTTGACCTACGCAATGTCGATGTTATAATAGGCTGTTCCATGCTTACACTATCTTGTGTAATAGGTGCAGGTATAATCAGTTGATTGTCTGTTTGATCTACTTGAGTGCCTAACTCAAGAATGCTCCCACTAGCTTTCAAAAGTATATGCTCATTCTCAAGGAATTGAGCATTTTTGGAAACAAGGACTTTCTGTTCCTTCAGATCAAAAAAGGTATACCTTGAGCCTCCTTAGGGTAACCTACAAATAGACATCTATTAGACTTAGCACCCAACTTATCTGAACTTGTTCTTTTAACATATACAGGACATCCCCAAATTCTCATGTGAGAAAGAGCGGGTTCTTGCCATACCATAATTCGTATGGAGTTTGATCAACTGATTTAGAGGGCACTAAGTTTAGTAAATAAATTGCGCTCTAAAAAGCATAACCTTAAAAGGATCTGCTGAGTTCTTCTTGGCTCATCATGGACCGAACCATATCGAGTAGGGTTCGATTTCTCCTTTCTGACACTCCATTGTGTTGGGGTGTGTATGGAGGTCTTGATTGAGATAAAATACCATTATCCCTTAGATAATCCTGAAACTCTTGGCTTAAGTATTAACCGCCTCGATCAGATCGAAGGTTCTTAATACTTTTCCCAAGTTTTCTCTCTACTTTAGTTTTGATTTCTTTAAAAGCATCAAAACTTTCGGACTTGTGCCTCATAAGGTATAAATAACCATATAATTAATAATCGTCAATAAAGGTTATGAAGTAGACAAAACCCTCATATGTCTTAACACTCATTGGACCACATACATCAGAATGTATTATTTCCAAAGTACTAGTGGCACGCTGACCCTTTCCTTTGAAATTTTTTGTTAGTCATCTTCCCTTTTAAACAAGGTTCACACACACCATAGGAAGCCCATTCCATTAGGCCTAAGTCTCCACATTTATGTAACTTAGTTAAGCGAGTCTCATTTATGTTGCCTAAACGACAATTCCATAAGTATGAGGAGTTCTCATTATCTAATTTTTATTTCTTAGCAATATTCATATTTGGAATATCAGTTTTAGTATCTAGAACATAATGCCATTCAAAGATATTCCATAAGCATAAAGAATATTGTCACGCTGAATTTGACATTTATTATGAGAAAATAAAATTTCAAATCCTTCCGTTGCTAGAAGTGCAACAAAAATAATATTCTTAGTGGCAGCTGGAATATAATAGCAATTGTTCAAAACTAAAACTAGGCCACTAGGAAAATGAAGGCTATATGTCCCTACAGTAGTTGCAGCAACCCGTGCTCCATTTCCAACTTTTAGGTCCATTTCCCTCTTTACAAGCCTCCTACTGTTCCACAATCCCTATATAGAAGTACAGATATGAGTACCACAACCAGTATCTAATACCTAAGTAGACTCATAGGGAACTGTAGAGAAACTCTCTATCATGAGCATACCTGAAGTAGATGCCTGACTTGGCTTCTTCTTCACTTGTTCAGAAATCAGAGCTTTGCAATCACATTTCTAGTATCCGAGCCTTCCGCACAGGAAACATAATCCTTTGGGTTTCCCCTTTTCAATAACCACATTTCTGACTTTCCTATCGATGGGTTCTAAACCTTTACCTTTAATGTAAGATTTACTCACCAAGGTACTTGTTCCTCTCGCCACCAGACCTCGCTCAAAACTTCTAAGTTTCTTAATAAACTCAGATGTCTTGTCAGTCCTTTTAAACATAAGATAATCTTTCACAAAAGGTGATTTGAGCCAATATTCTCGAATACTGTAAGAATTCGATGCATTGCTCAATGGCTAGGATCCCATCATCTCTCCTAGAGTTATAAAGGAACTTCAAAATTTCATTCCACTCAACTCTAATGCCTGCATGAAGTCCTCTGAGATGAATTAGCATGAATTTTAAATTCATACCTTCATGCTGTTTCTTATGCTTCAAGCTCATGGTCTCGAGCATCACAAGTGATACAATGAAAGCATCTTACTTGTGCCTAAGATATGCTTATTTCTCTTAGATAGAAGCATTAGCATAAGGATTGATTGGTTTTGGATTATCCAGGATATAATCCATATGGCTTTTCTCAAGTTCCTATCTAAGAACTTTGAACCCGTCGTCAAAATTGATCCCTGTCACTTTGGTTTCAAGTATCCAGCCAAGGTTTATGTTTGGATTCATTGTTCAACCTAGATATAAGATAGAATTTATTTAGACATTAGCATATGTACATGCATTTAATATAAGGTCTTTAATTAAACACATAATTTCCTACTATTTTATCAACATTTAAATAGCCCCTTCTACTCAAATTCGGGAAATCTGATTGAACCAATTTTCCTTAGTAAGTACCATCCATAGTTACTCATCATGACCCCCACTATCGCAGGTCAAGTCATAACAATATAACCATGGTTGGAACCCATCCATTTACATCTCTTGCAATTGCTAATCTATTTGAGTTCTCTTCCTCGAGATGCGCGTACATAGTTGTACGTCTCCTCAAATGTGTCTCCAATTTGCAGTTAGCTCCAATGATATGGGCAACTAACCCTCTTTGGTTAAAGCACTAACCCCATCTAGCCTCATGACCAAGCACATGTTAAGGGTAGGCATGTTGTTCATGTGCTTACATCCATTAATAAGGCTCATATCACGACTTATGAAGGGAAGACATTTTTCCACCTTAATATAGTTGTAGGGATTTTATTGGTGCCACTGGTCTCGACCTAGTCTAGGTCTTATACTATGGATATGATTATAAAATAATAATTCCAGGCTATTAGGAATTATTAACTTTAAGGGAAACATGCTCTGATTGGTATATCATAATCATTCCATTACACCAAGACTCCTCATAGTACGTAAAACAAACAAGGTCCAGGTTTAAGTGTGTGCACCTCTGTCTACATGTTTTAATTTTAACAACTTAAACCACATTTATAAAACCATATGTGGAATAAATTCCCATACTAGAAATCGACTAAGTCATAAACATCCCTTGGGTATACTTGAATCTAATACCGATGATAATTTCCAGGTAGGAGAGGCCCCCTTAACGTGAACGAGTATCCTTGTCCATTCCTTGTCAAAATTATCAAGGGCACTTTGATTCGTTATACCACGGATAATTATGATTTAAAGATTTCGTTGACGAACCTTAATTAAAGCATTACCCATGAGGTTAAAACATTGCGAATTTTATATGATAATCACCTAGACTAAGTTTGAGCAAAACCTTAATGTAATTATCACATCATTTTCTATAAACGGAATTGAAACCTAAGTCATTCATACCATACTTTAATCAATTCATAGAAAATCACATTTTAACATATTACAATCAATCAGACATAGCATAAGGCAAGCACCAATACCACTATTGTTTAATCAACAAAGTAATTGAACATGCGTAGGTTGCAAGGCGAAAATCAAAAACTTAAAATTAACTTAAGGATCTCCAAAGAATGCCATGATTGATATAGTCTAGGTTAAAATGTTCCATGGAAGCTGTTAGGTTTATAATACATATAAAAGAAACCTAGCATCTAAAGATTAAAGCATTACCAGTTGATGTATGGTTGATCTCTCTTATGGTAGCGGCATTCCCTTTGAGTATTTCCGATGGCACAAACTTCCAAACTAGGAGAGTCTCTACGACTTGATCCATATAGATCTTCACCGACCAAATACAAACCGTCGATTAATAGCAATTGCTAAACTACTTGTAAATAAACCTGAAAATCAAAAACCGAAAGCTCACTTAAACTTAGAGCCTTCTAAAAGAACTTTTTAATTTGTTTGGAGGATCTAGCACAACAAAAGAAGA
This sequence comes from Euphorbia schlechtendalii, assembly GCA_949673415.1. NCBI lineage: Eukaryota > Viridiplantae > Streptophyta > Magnoliopsida > Malpighiales > Euphorbiaceae > Euphorbia > Euphorbia schlechtendalii. The sequence continues at coordinate 3,674 of CATIWQ010065371.1, read as the reverse complement.
GGAGAAACAACTTGGAGAGAAAAAAAGCTCAAAGCTTTTTGGTGTGTATTTATTAATGAGGCTTTGAAAGCCTATTTATAGGAAAAATAGGGGAGTGTTAAACTCCCCCTCCAACTCTACATGGGATGGGATAAACCCATCCCATGTATAGCTGATCAACCGTGAGGGTCATGGTGACCCGCTAGTTGACCCGCGTGCCATATGAGGGAAGCCCTACCGGGCTTCCCTCATATGCCGCAAGCTAGGGTTTCCCCTCATATGCCGCAAGCTAGGGCTTGTGGCTTGCTGCTTGCGGCCCGCGCAAGCGCTGCCATGGGCAGCGCTTGTGTGCCTTTAGCCCGCTAGCTCATGGGCTTGCCCCGCACGCTAGCAGCCTATGAGCTTTTCAGCTAGCGGGGTAACTGTGCGGGCCCCATCTCGAACAACCAATGTTCTTTTCGGGGACCACTTGCAATGGGAAAATTCCCTTGCTCGTTTTGTTTATTTTTCCCTATTGTAAGCACGGGATTTTGTACCAGCTCGCGCGTTCAATGATGATGACTTTTCGAGATATTATCCTCGAATCACACAATTTTCGACTGTCCGACGATCTTCAAATGGGAATTCTCCTCGTTAAAAATAATGTTTGGGACCCTAAATAAATATTTAGGACCATAAAAAATATTTAAAAGGGTCAAAGTGAAAATTTAAAGGCTTATAATATTTTTAAGGGTCCAAAATAATTTAGTTGGATTATTTGGAAATATAGGTGTGTGTGTGTATATATATATATAATATTTTATAATATAAAAAAATTAAAAATAAATAAATAAAATTACATGAGCGGGGACTAAAGAAATCCCAAATGGGATTTTGGGGGTCGGGTGGCCCCTACTGAGGGTCAGCAAAAGAGCGGGAGACACATGCGTCACTTCTAGCCTGGATTCTAACTTAGAGGCGTTCAGTCAAAATCCAGCACACGGTAGCATCGCGCCACTAGCTTTTCAACCAAGCGCGATGACCAATTGTGTGAATCAACGGTTCCTCTCGCTGAACTCTTCAGCGAGCTAGGCTTACGCCTATCCCGAATTTCTGTAAATTCAGGATTTTTTGGATTGAAGGGGGCTCGGAATTTCTGAAAAAAAAAAAATTTTCTTTTCGGAACAAAAAACACTGAAATACACTACAACAAAAATATTTTCTTTTTTTCTAATATTTTCTTGGATTCAAAACACATTTGGATTCCAAATATTCATCATCTTCAAATCATTCTTCATCTATTTTCTTCAAATATTCTCAGATATTCTCGGTTCTAAAACAAATTTAGAACTCGAGTCTGAGTATCTTTTGGGATAAATAAACATTTATTTTTCCACATTAAACCATAATAACTACAAAATGAACGAGGAACGCTCCCGGGGATCAAACGGATACGCTGAAGTTGATTCATACCGAAAGGGTAAGCCTCTGAGTTCCTAGAGTTGCTTTATCTAGTGTTTCCGATGTTGTTCTACATGTGAACCTAGGACTATTTTTGTTTCTTTTATTAAGTAAATAATGTTGTAATTCTCTTCTTCATCTTTTTTTCTTTTTTTGTATTCTTATGTTAGAATACCCCCATGAAGGGAATAACATATATTCCCGGATAACAGTCCTCACCACTTTGCCATGCGATCATTTTCACTAATAAAATTGACCAACATATGTGTAAATAAAAATGAACCAATTTTTATTTTAATTAACAACTTTAAATCGTCGATGTTTTAATTAGGCCACACGGGCCTCGCTAAAATCAAATCGAACAAACATGCAATATCTCGTACTAACCTTTGTGGGTGCAAGTTAGATGTATGCCTAGGATTTTATTTTCCTTCGGGCATTGCATATATTTTTGGGAAAATGGAATTAATAGGTTAGCGGGCGGTTGCATCCCTCTATTTTTGTAATTTTTGTAATCTTTACTTTTCCGTATTTATTTTCCGCATTTACTTACTACTTTGTGGATGGGTTTACTGCTTTTTCTATACGTGAATCATGCACATAAACTCCAAAAAAATGACCTAAGCGTGAATATACACAATTAAGAAATACAGTTTTCTATAGATGTAATATAATGTGATCACATAAGAAATAAGCAACTTATCCCTTACCCGAATCTCTGTGTCTTAGTGGGCCGTCCTCGGACGTTAAGCCTCACAGGACTCTAATTCCTGGAAAGAGCTAATCCAGGTGGCGACTCCACACTAAGAGATGGTAGATTCAGGTTTGACTAATCTAAAATGTTCTCGCTTTCTCTACCAAAACTTCCGGGTCCTCGTCCCGGTGCACTTTTTAAACACCCCGGTGGATCGCGCCTCTCATTTCGCGTGCTCTTGGCCCACGCTCCGTGTCATCTGCTCACACCTATCTTTTCATTATTCCTTTGAAATTATTAATTCTATCAAACCAATTAATAATTCCTCTCACTGATTTCACAAATTGTATTTTCGGTATAGACCCAGTCCATAGGTTCTTTACATGGTCCGATAAAGACCCAAAGTGTGTGACCTCATAGGATCCCAAAGTATAAAGCAGCTAGAGGTGAACCTAAACTTGGCTTCCCGCCCGGGAACCTTTAAGCTCAGTGTTTCAAACCTTTATGGAACCCAATAGCTCTAGACAATCAAATGGGCTTTCTAGCAAAGGTGTATGATCCCCCGATACTTGGAACGTCACGTGCCTGTGACTTGATCTGGTTCTACAGTAGTAACCAGTATAATACACTCCTTCCATCAGGTTAAGTACCATCCAGTTTATTGAGCTTGGATTAAGTGTCAGCTCATGTAATAGCCGTAGCTATCCTAGAATTAGACTTGTTCACGAAGAACACCACTCAACAATTTTGTATCTTGATTGATGATAAGTGTATAATTACACTTATTATCATGATATTTTTAATTATAAAATGATATGGTTGAGAGTCATTTTACACTTCATATAAAATGATCAAATTTGTCAAATATCGATAAAGTTGCAAAAGAAAATCATGAAGAAAAACACATGTCACGATCGTGACACCCATTCGCGATCGTGAATTATCATCCTTCACAAACAGAAAGTTACCAACTATTGTTCACGATCGTGATAAATATATCGTGTTCACGACTTGTGATGGTTTTTTATCAACTCTTCTCAACTTTCAACCACCGGATAAGAATGATCAACCACCACCGCCATCAACTGTCAGACAAAAAGACACCTCTTAAAAGCAATCCAATCATGAAAAGGTGCCTTTCCATTAAAGATGAGGATGAAACCTTGCATCTAATCACACTGAAGTGATGCAACCCTTCGCCAATGGACATGACTCTTTTTTTGGATAGACACAACCCTTTGCACTTTATAAATAGAGTCCTAAACCAACCATTTTCATGTGCAATTGGAGAATGATAGTAGTGTGTGTATGCATAGATAGAGAGTGAAAATTGTATAGATTTCACTACGTTCAAAGTGTTAGGAAGAAAAATGTATAAGTGATTCGATTCTTATTTCGATCACTAGATTTCTCCACAAATTTGAGCGATTGTTGTATGAGTGTAATTGCAAAACACTTATAAATAAAAGTTTCTATTCTTCAACATTCATTTGTTCGATATTCACAAAGAATAGCATCCTAGCGGAGGTTCTGTACTAGTCGAGACCAAATTCAAAGTAGA
>CATIWQ010065365.1:0-15078 GCA_949673415.1 Euphorbia schlechtendalii | reverse complement strand
GCTAGTTTTTGGGTTCATTCATTATGCTCGGCCTGTTCTGAATCTCCAACCCTCTGTTTATATTGATTTGGCACTTGGTAGTTGAATAATGTTTATATTACTTTGGCCTTTTATCTAGTGCTTGTAATAAAAAGCAAACCTCTTCTGTTATATGGTGCAGGATCTCCTAAGAGATACGGAAGATCATGATCTTGGGCCAGCGATCTCACATTTTTTGAACTGTTTCTTTGGGAATTGTCAAGCTGTTTCTGTAAAGGGTTCTGCGCAACAGAAAACACAAAAGAAAGTATGTTTTTAAGATAGTAAAATATTTTTATGTGTGTTTAGTTATCTTCAGTTCTTAGGTGTTATTGATGAACTCTTGATGTGTATCATGATTTGCTCCTGTTAGGCTGAGGCTTTGACTTGAGATTCGTTGAACTGAGTTTAAGAATTTACAGGAACCATCCAGCCATCACTCTTCAGGAAAATCAAGGGGCCATACAAGGTCAAAAGGTGCAACTGGGAGAAAGAGTCAGTCCTTATACATGAATGCCAGCTCAGAGAGCATATGGTCTGATGTTAAGGATTTTGCAAAAAACAAATATCAGGTGCTTTACAGACGCTAAGAGCCATCTTTATTACAAATATAATTGTTTATTTGCTTATATATAATTGAGGCGCCTAATGAAGTTGGATTGAAAGATAAACTGAGATCATTTTACTTGAGATCTATTATTCTCTGCATGCTAGGCACCATATGGCAATCCTCTGTTATTTTTGTTGTAGCGTATCATTTTGGAACTAAATTTCCTCTATTCAGTTTGAGTTGCCAGATGATGCAAGGTTGCAAGTCAAGAAAGTTTCAGTGCTGCGTAATCTTTGCCACAAGGTAATTGTGTTTCTCATCTCTTGTTATGTGATTATTGAATGAATGATGCTATTAAATTTAGCATTGCTAAAAATGTTTGTTTCAAGCCTCGTCTCCAAAATATTGATCGACATCAATAGGTCATATCATAGTTTTACATTTCTTTAGTTATATATTCATCAATACAATTATCATCGCTATAATTCTTGTCATAAATGCAATGTTTTTTTGATAGAGAACAATGATAACTAAAATTTTTATGCAATTTGCAAAGTAAGTTGTATGTCAGTTATGCAATATGTGCATGATCTTGATAGTTTTTCATGAAGAGATGTACAAATCAACCCAAAAAATCTTTAATCGGTAGACTGCTAGAATAATAGATCCTACGTGGAAAGGTTGGAAAAACAATTGAAAAACAAAAGAAAGGATATAAACCATCAAAATTGTTACTCTGAAAGACATGCATAACTCCAATGCTCCATGATAGAGTTTGTATACTTTGTAGCATCTCTGGAAGGTGTATTTTTGTGGAAGTGTTGAATTATCTTATGTGATCTGTCTTCCTTGGTAGGTGGGAGTTAAAATTGCAGCACGCAAGTATGACCTTAATGCAGCAGCACCTTTCCAGGTGTCGGATATCTTGGATCTCCAACCTGTAGTGAAGCACTCCGTTCCCATATGTTCAGAAGCTAAAGAACTTGTAGAAACCGGAAAAGTTCAATTGGCTGAGGTATGCTCTTTGGTTAATACTAATAGTCCAGCTAAGAAGTCTTTATGGCACACCACCTTAATTCGTCAAGGGGAAACAAAATAAAGATTTGATTTTTTATAATTATTTGATGTACTAAAAGAAATTTCAGGAGAAAAATTAAGTCATGAATTCTACGGTGCTTTGAGTTGTCCTCATTTGTTGGTAAAGATAATTCATAGGATTCGAGTTCACTGTGTTATGGGTATAATACCTTGGCCTAAGATGGAACTGTGATCTTTTATTTATAATCTGTTACGAGTTGTGTTGTTTTTCGAAATGTAATTTGACTTGAATACGTTGCATGTTGTTATTTCCACTGTCTTTTTCTGCTAACATTTTTCTCTTGCATGTTATTTTATTCACCGAGTTTTTGCTCGTCCAGGGTATGCTTAGTGAAGCTTATACATTATTCTCGGAGGCATTTTCCGTTCTTCAACAGGTATGAAATTCCATTTTTAAGTTTGGATCTTTGGAAATCTTCAATGTTAATTACTTTTTAATGGCTATCAGGTTACTGGTCCTATGCATCGGGAGGTTGCCAACTGTTGTAGGTAGTCACCGCAACTTAATCTCTGCATAGTTGCTATTTTATTTATTTCATTCACTTATCTAATGACGTCCAGTCCTTAATTTTAGCTGCTTTTGCTAGTTGCAATTAGTTTCAGATATAATATCAATGGTTTTGGCCTCAAAATTTCAGGTACCTTGCCATGGTTCTCTATCATGCTGGTGACATGGCTGGAGCAATAGTACAACAACACAAGGAATTGATCATAAATGAACGTTGTTTGGGATTAGACCATCCTGATACTGCTCACAGGCACTATTTCTGGCCTTTCTCTCTCAACATAGATTAAACAATCTGAACTGTTTTGACTATCTCCATTATGGTTTATATTCTTATTCTCACGTTCTTCTAAATGATGCTATTTTCCACCTCTTTGGCTCTCTCCTTTGATGAATCTGCAAATTCTTCGATGCAGCAGAAATTCACATGCATCAAATTTTCATTATCACGGACATCGTCTTTGATTATAATGCTGAAGTTTATAAAAATTAGTTAATTTGAATTTGACTTGATTACGTTTTGGTTGATTTGCATATGCTATAGCGGATTTATAGCGAGTCATGTGCTAACATTGCATCAAGATTCAAAGGTCATCATAGATATTGTTTTCCTGTAGTGCTATACTTCATAACTATCGATTTGCTCATGAAATTCGAATTATGTAACTAACAGCTACGGCAATATGGCACTCTTCTACCATGGACTCAACCAGACTGAGCTTGCATTGCGGCACATGTCTCGTGCATTGCTCTTACTGAGCCTGTCATCCGGGCCAGATCATCCAGATGTTGCTGCCACTTTCATAAATGTGGCAATGATGTACCAAGACATCGGGAAAATGAACACTGCCCTTCGCTATCTCCAAGAGGCCTTGAAAAAGAACGAGAGGCTTCTCGGCGAAGAGCATATCCAAACTGCTGTCTGCTATCATGCACTTGCCATTGCATTTAATTGTATGGGAGCATTCAAACTCTCCCATCAGGTACGCTCTTTTTTTCTTGCGTGTAACCAATATTTTGGCTTAACACATCATAGGTGCCTCAAGTTGTCCCCGAAAAATTTACTGCTCCCTGAACTTTGAAAGTGACCCTGTAGCTACCACTTTGCTCCCTGATAGCCACGCGTCAGCTTCTAACCGGAGAGAGAAAATTAGAAAAATAATATCTTTGAAAAGTCAAAATATCCAGAAGTTGACACATGACATTCAGGGAGTTAGTCGGTGCACTTTCTGAAAGATTAGGCAGCTACGGTGTTATTTTCAAATTTCGGGGGGCAGCAGGTTTTCTGGGACAATTTGGGTTACCTCCTGATGCATTAGGCCTAACATAAACTTGAGTGGACCCCACACCACTAAATTTTCGGTGTTTTATAGCATGAGAAGAAAACCTATGACATACTCGTCAAGCAACTTGGTGAAGAGGATTCAAGGACACGGGACTCGCAAAACTGGATGAAGACATTCAAGATGCGTGAACTTCAGGTTTGTATGGAATTACAAGAACTGGTTATTGACTTGTATAGCTTTCTTTGTCTTTCCATAATTTTGATTTCAATCTATTTTAACAGATGAACGCACAGAAGCAGAAAGGCCAGGCTCTGAATGCGGCTTCTGCCCAGAAGGCAATTGATCTCTTAAAGGTATTTTCCTTCTGCCCAATGTTTTCGTTGTCTTTTTGACATTATAAAAAAATTGATTATATTATATCTCTATTTAAGCGCAGTTTACTCATTTTTCTTTTTACCGGTGTACACTTGTATCGCTGTTCTGATGCATGTTAAAAAAAATCCCAGCATTCGTACATATTGAATCGTGTGTTATTTACGTATTTCTGTAGGCAAGTAGAACTTTTTGGGCCCTGTGGTATTTTCAGTTTCCCATTTGGTCCCTCGGCTATACATGTTATCCAGCAAATCGTTACCTTTTTGATCCCTGTGATATACATTTGTTACGCATCTGGTCCTTGTGCTATGCAATTAGTTAACTTTTTGGACCCCGTGTGGTAAAAACTGTTCCAGCAAAATCACATGCTCATTCCGTTTTTTTGGTAGTTCATTTAGTCAAAATATGAAAACCCAAAATAGTAGTCCGTTTTAAAATTTCATGATTCTTTTCCCTCTTTTTTCCATGTATGCCCTTATTTATTCCATAGTAATAAATGCACAGTTTGGGTTGGAAAAGTAAACCATCAGGGGTAAATTAGTACTTGCATACCCTTACTAATTGTTTTATTAAAGTGTAGAATGTGTAAGAAGACTACTAAAAAAACGGAGGTAGTAATATGTCCTAAAGGGACCAAAAAGAGGGAACAAATCGAATAGCACAGGGTCCAGTTGAGTAACATGTTTAGCAGAGTGACCAAATGGGCAAATTAATCATTAATCATTCCACAGGGTCCAAAAAGGACCAAAAAAAGTAATGCGAAATCTTATATGACAGCCGTGAATCGTGTGGCAGGCCAATCCTGAATTGATGCAAGCATTCCAAGCAGCGGCCACTTCCGGAGCATCGGGCAGCTCAACTGCCCCAACGAACAAATCCCTAAACGCAGCAATGGTCGGCGAGACTCTCCCGCGGGGCAGGGGAGTGGATGAACGGGCAGCCCGGGCAGCGGCCGAAGTCCGCAAAAAAGCAGCTGCCAGGGGGCTCTTGATCCGCCCTCACGGCGTTCCCGTCCAGGCTGTTCCGCCCCTTACCCAGCTTCTCAACATCATAAATTCCGGGATGACGCCCGATAATGTCAACAGTGAGGCGAAGAAGGAAGCTAATGAGCAGCCACCTACTAACGGGCCCACCGAAGAAGCTAAGAAGGGCCGGGATGATTCATCGGCCCCCGTTGGATTGGTCAAGGGCCTAGCGTCGTTAGATAGCAAGAAGCAGAAAACGAAACCGAAAGGCGCCTCGTGAGAATCTTGAGATGAGGTGTTGACTTTTTTTGTTTTTTGGTTGAGAGTTTGTTGGAGCTTCGGGACAATTGGCCTTCTTCCTTGCTGCTTTTGGAAGTCAGGGGTAGCAAGGTAAATACCGCTTTCATTCCTTTTTGCCCACCGTAATAAATGACTAGCTTGAACTGGAGATAAATTTTTATATGGATTAATTTTACTAGGCATAGAAATATAAAAATGGGGTTTAAAATTGTGCCATCAGATTTGTGGTGCCCTAATTTATTGATCCTTTTTCCGGGTTCTTTTTTGAACTCCACATCATATGTCTTGTATTTGTTTTATGTATTTGAAGTTTGCCCTTTCCTATTTGGGTTTTGTTGTGCGATATTCGTTGGAATTCGGTTGCCAGAATGCATTGAAACAGAGAAAACACGTGCGGTGCAATTTTTTCTTTTTATTTTGCCTTTTCGCTGAAGAGGCATAGCATACTTGTGCATGAGATGTGCAATGATTCTTGTCAGATTTGGTTATGATGTGATTTTTGTTCTCTTTTTTTGTGTTTTCCGTTTTTAGATGAAATGTCAGCCTTCTGCTTAAAACTCTTGTGAAGGTAGGATGAATTTTTGGTAGTTTTGAAGAAATTATGCTTAAGAATAAAGAGGAGATAAGTGATAAAGAGAGTGAATTAGCAGTGTGATGATAGTGGAACCCACATTGACCAAAATATGCATTCAGAACATGTTATAAAAGTGTAGCAGATAATGAAACTTGCGAAAAAATATTATGTCAAAATATGCAGCTTATTATTTAATTATATTTATACTCTATCAGAATGGCTACAAAAATATTATAAACATTTTTTTCCTAAACAATAACAAACTAGTAGTGATAGGTCTTTAGGTGGTGTTTATTTCATGAAACAGAATAATCCTTCATGTGTAAAGAAAATGACATGTCTTCTCGTAAATGCTTAATCTTTTGTTGGATTCATAGAATGAGAGTAAAATGTAACGAATAGTATAGCTCAATTGACATGACATGATATTCTCATCAATTTTCAATTTGATTATTTGGTTGTCAAGAAAAGCAGTGATAGAAACAATTGCTTGAGTAGTTAACAAAGAAATTCATTAATTATATATGTTTGTTTTTACAAAATAACTATTACTTATCTTAAATGAATCATTTAGAATTTGATCTAATAGTGGAGCAAAAAGGTGATGGTTACTTTGTAAAAAAACAAAGTAACAATAGAAAGCCCATGTATACAAACAATATACATTAATTTATTTTGTTTTTCAAATATATAGAAAATGTCTGACGAATACATGCATGCAAGATATGAACCAATTATAAATATAAATGTATATTAATTGAAATAAAAAAATGTTTAATAAGGCATGAAAAAATATAAAGATATATACATATACTTTTGGCATTTTTTTCACATTTATAAAACGTTATAGTTTTTGAAAAATAAGGTATAAATTGAGACAGAATAAATGGGAAGCCAACAAACAGGATTCAGTTCCCCTGATAGTAATATTATCCTTTATAATTAAAATCTTGATATAATAGTTAAGACTGAAACTATAATCTCTAGAGGGTTCGGAATGTTTTAAAAGTTTTTCTTTTCTTTTAATGTAAGTCCAAATGGTAAATTTTTTTTAAAACAAAGAAAGTATAAACAATAATATACTAAAGAGATAATAATGTAACACTTTTGAACTTATTTACTTAAGAAGAAGTACAGAAAAACTATAAGCTAGATATAACACATAACTAAGAAAATCACTTCTCAACGCAAGAAATACCCGTAATATTAAAAATGTAACTATGAAAAGAATTGTGGATAACAGGAAAACAACCGACTCTAATGCAGAAGCCTTCATTAGAGACCATCCAATTTCCAATTGAAGCTAACCATTTCACCTACATGCTCTCTACTAAACTCTACTCTCCTTATATTTAATTCGATATCTTTATTATTAACATTTTTTTACCATGAAAAACTAGACTAAAATAACGCTGTCTTTCAAATTTTCTCTAAGTACAAAATACTATCAACGAATTAATACGTAAGTATCAAGGGAACCAAAATTTTTGCAACCAAATGTAACAAAAATACTAATATTTACAAGGTTTTTCAATTAAAGATGCCAAAAATTAGAGCTTGTGTCATTATCTCTCTCTACCCAAACATAAATAGATTTTATGACTAAACTAACGTATTTTTGAATGAATTTCTCCTACAAAAAAAAAAGCTCTCAATAGTTCAGCTCAGGAATTGTTATCATCACCTTTCTTCTTTTCTATATTCCGTTTTTCTTTTCTTTTAAATAACCACAAAAAATGCAAGATGTTTTACCAACGGTTTCAGGCCGAGGCTCCGGCAGCCCGCTTTTGGTATCCACCACCTTCTTCTTCTTTTGCAAACTCTTCTAGAAGCTCCCTTTGTCTCGGTGTCACGTTCCTGCACAAATATTACTTGTCACAAACTCGGCTTTATCATAAGGGAAAGCGTATCATTAGCAAGGAAAAACCAACTTATCTCACTAAATATCGAAGAAACTTACGTCGGAATGCTGACGGTGAAATGCACAAATTGATCGCCAAACGAGTAAGAATTGCGCGCCTTAATCCCTGTTTATAAACACGAGAAACAAAGTTTGTTTGTTTTAAGAGAATATCGAGTCTACCCGAAATGAAATTTTTTTATGAATAAAAACCCAACGTAAATAATAAAATACGAATAGTTTCGACCTGATTCATTAGTTAGTTTTCCACGTAATGTTCCCAAAGCTTGTACAACAGATAAAAAAAATTTAAGCCCCTTCAACTTAGCAAGGTTTTCATTTCGGCACAAGTATTTTCAACCAACACAATTGGCACTTGTACTTTAATTTTTTTGCAAAATTTGAACCTTTTACAGAAAATTTAGCCTCATTCACATCTAAAAAAATAATAGTTTCACAGCATTTACAACAACGGGACTGACTATAAAAAGGTCGGATTTGCAAATTTAAAATTTTTTCCCACATACAAATAAAAAGAAAAATAAATTGAGAAATTGAGCAGAAAAAACTAAGGTAACAGAGTAAACCGTAATTTTCTCACCTTTCTTCTTTAGGACAACTTTCTGGCCAGGCTGAGTGCCAGCACGGACCTGAAAATCGAGGTAAAAACGTATTAATTGTAATTAAAATTGTTCAATAAATGCGTAAATATTATAAAATACCTTAAGTACAACATCTCCTGTGAGCGTAGGGACCTGGATAGTTCCCCCGAGAATTGCCTGCATTAATATCATGCAGCTTAACAAAATAAAACTCGAAGAATTTTTATAATGTACTTGAAAAAAATACAAAAGACTAGTTTAATAAGCAAAAAACTCCTGAGAAGTTATTTACTCATATAATTGTAATGTATGGATGTTAAAAATTATGAAACATGATGCCCTAAACTAATATTGACTTCAATATGACTTAAAAATCTAGCTCAACGATCTCAAGACGAAATACTAAATTATAATCCAAATAACGGAAAAATTTATAAAAGCATTACCTGAGTGACATTAAGAACAGCATCGACATGAATGTTAGAACCTTCTCTGCGGAAAACAGGATCCTCTCGTACCTAATAGCAATATTAATTAAAAAATTAATATAGACTATACAGTATTAGGTAACATATGATACAAATTTGCTTAATAGACAGTTGCTGGAAATAGAAAAGCAAAGAGGAACAGCAATGATAGGAAATAAACAAAACGATGCTTGTTTACGATTAAAAACTATTAATGATATAATTAAAAATCCAAGTTCAACTTTTAGTTTATTTTTCCTATCACCAATCTTACGAGTCATATTTTACAGTTCTTACACTATATATTTTCAAAGCAGTCACATTTCAAGTTCTTACACTAAATTTTATTTTAAATCAGTCACATTTCAACACCTTACACTAAATTTTTTATCCATATAATGACAAAACTAAAACTATAGCATTTTATAGTATTCAATAATTGCCACAATTTTTTTATAAATTGTTTTGCTTAAAAAAAAATAATATTAATCAGAAACCCGCATTTTTCATCATAACATAAACAAAAAAGTGAAAAGTTTGAAAATACTAAACACTCTCATACATTTAATTAAATTATAAATACAAACCAAAATTATGTTGGTTTTACTATAAGAAATTTCAAAAATAAGAAAAAAAAAAAACGAAAGAGGCAGATAGAGAAAAAAAACTGGAATGTGGGAAAAGACAATACAACTGAGGTGTTTGGTCCCTGTGGTTTCAAGAGAATGAGTAATTGTCCACGTGTCCTCTCTTTATTGGATCTCTTCCATCTTTTATTTACTTTTGTTTAAAACCTATTTCCACTGTCTCTGTATTTTTTTGCAGAATTCACTCTCTCAACTCAATACTCAATTTCGCTTCTTTTATCAGGTAATTTCCATGTTAAATGTTTCTTTGTTTCATCTCATTTAAGTAAATCTATTCCAACTTAGTCTCTTATTTGATATATTTTTACGCTTTTAAATACAAGAGCAAAAGCTCGAGGAAAAACCGGAAATAAGTAAAAACTAAGAAGTTGCGAATAAAACTCACCCTAATAGTCACGAACAAATCACCAGGTTGATTTCCGTCTGGATCGGCCCCACCACTTCTTGGGACCTTTAAGACTTCATTGTCATCCACTCCTGCAAAAACCAAAATAACTCTTTCATCATCCCATGCCATTTACAACGCTAAAAATCCAAATTTTAAAAAATAGTAAATTTTACAATCATGTTGTGGGACAAGGTGTCAAAAAATATGACTTGCATGCTAAGGAATCATTTTTGGAAAATAAATATCAACCCCTAAAGTATTTTTTGCAATTAGAATTCAAATAGACTTGGGGTTAATTGAATCGAATCACAAGATTTGGATCGTGAATCGTACAATTTTATAACTATGGATAACATATTAATCAAGTGGAAGTGGACAAATTAAAACATGTTACTGGAATATAAACGATAAAAAAAAAGAGAATTAAGCAACAAATACAAAATAACAAAAAAATTGGCATATTTGAATTTTCGTAAGAAAAAAACCTGGCATAATATTCAATTTGATGGTCTTTGATCCAGTCAATACTTTTTGTCCACTGCAAGACTTGCAAAAACTCTGCAGCCAATAATAGCATCAGAAAATTGTGCATAAATTTAAGACTGCACATTGCAGAAATCCTCACATCATACAATGTCAACATTGAATGTCCTTTTATGAAATTGACTTCGATAAGTGAATCGATAAAAGCTTTATCATTTTATTTTTGAACCTTTTGTTTGATCCTATAACGAACATAACTTTTTTATCGGCTAGAACTTGTGTCTTCCACAAAGTATCCGAAGAATAAAAATAGCTTAGTTAATATTTCATGCTTATTTCATCAGTGGCTCAAAATCTAGGCAGCGCTTTTATGAATTTTTGAGTTTCTTCTGTTAGGGGGACAAAATATCATGAGCAAAGTTGGAAGTTAGTTGAAAATAAAGAACTAAAAAAAATAGAAATACCGAATAAGATTGCCCAGCTCCGCCACACTGACTACAAGTATACTGAAGACTCATAAAGCCTTGTTGGGTAAATATCTTCACATAAGGGAAACAAAAGATGTCAGCTTTAAAACACGAAATTTTAACAGAAACTCGAAAATGTATTTTTTGCAAACGAAACTAACCACGCCAGTGCCTTTACATCTCTTACAAACTTCCGGTTTTACCCCAGGCGGAACACCTTCTCCACCTGCAAATTAATGATAAAGCAGGTATTATGGAGGAATTATACCCACTAATTAGTAAAATTTCACTATTTCCGAACTAGTAGAAAATTGAGACGAAAAAAAGTGGAAAACAGACATACGACAGGCTTGACATGTCATGTCAGTTTGATAAGTGATGTTTTTGGTGCAACCCTGAACAGCTTCCATAAAAGATAGTTCAATTGCAGCCTATAAAAGAGAAGATGGGAAAAAAAAGTCAAAATTGTTCTCAAACAGAAACTCAGAAAGAGATGAACGATATGGATGGGAAGCGATAAAACCTTGACATCTTGGCCGCCGATCTTCTGCCTGAACAAATCGTGAAGCTGATCTCCGATATGGAATTCAGGTCAGGAGACAGAAAAAAAACAAGATGTTAAAATTTATGCAAGGCTAAGACCAAATATCGATGAGCAAAGAAAAACACGATAAGAGGGCACGTCAATTGAAATCTTTGGTCCAATATTTTATTTAACTTTTTTATTGCTCCTAAACGTATTTCTTACATCTTTAATAAATAACGAGTATATTTTAAAGAAAAAACAGCAATAAACAAGTAATTTCAGAAATTGAATATCGATGAGCAAAGAAAAAAACAATAAGAGGGCATGTCGATTGAAATCTTCGGTCCAATATTTTAACTTTTTTACTGCTCGTAAACATATTTCTTACATCTTTAATAAATAATGAGTATATTTTTAAGAAAAAACAGCAGTACACAAGTAATTTCAAAAAAAAATTTGATGAACTACTAAAAAAAGCCACAGAGAATTTCATTACAATTTTAATGTAATACAAGTTGAAGACAAATTCTTACATTCTGAAACCCGAAACCACCGCCGAATGGATTCTCAAATCCAGCACCAGGATGAAAATCTCCATTAAGATTGCGTTCATATGCATCATGGCCAACCTATAACATCAACCAAGAGCTAATATCAGTACAAAAGGAAAAATAATCAGAGAATCATTACATTATAGCAAAAATGCATTAGTAGGCATGAGAATATAACACAAGAAAGGTGCAAATGGAAGAACTGACTATAGGAAAATAGATAAATACCACATCAAGAAAAAAATTCATCATGAAAAAATATAATAACTTAATTGGAACTTTGGCCGCCCAAATTTAGTAATTAAAACTTAAAAGTTTCATATACTTGCACTTGTTCTTTTTTTAAACTATCTCAACATAAAAGGGCATGCAACTTTTCATAGTTCAAATAAGAAACAATAAAAACTTCCATATCTTCAAAATTGCCGAATATAATCTCTAGAAAATGTCTAGGTACCAATCAGTAATTCAGCAGAAGCATTGGTATAACTTATACTCCCTCCAATTTTTTAGTAGTCCATTTAGCTAAAATATGAAAACACAAAATAGTAGTCCATTTCAAAATTCCATGATTCTTTTCCCTCTTTCTTCCATGTCTACCCTCATTTATATTATAGTAATTAATGCACAGTTTGGGTTGGAAAAGTAAACCCTCAGATTAGTATTTGCATACCCTTACATTAGTATTTGCATACCCTTATTAATTGTATTATTAAAAAGTGTGAAATGTGTAAAAGGACTACAAAAAATAAACAGAGGTTAACAAATAGTAAAGATGAAACCTCGTCATATGTTGCACGCTTCTCCTCATCTTTCAAAACCTAAAATAACAGAACAAGCAAAATGTCAAGCATTCAGCATATAAGAATAATGGTTTGATAAATAGGCAAGATTATAAGTTTATTATGATATACCTCATATGCCTTAGACACCTCTTGGAACTTCTTTTCAGCTTCGGGGTCATCTTTGTTGGTATCAGGATGAAGTTTCTTTGCCAGCTGCCGAATAGTGTAGAACAAAATCAGTTCCAAAAAACAAAAAAAAAAGTGAAATTTAATTTCCAAGGAATGGAAAGGGAACAAGTGAACAACAACTTACTCCATAATAAGCTTTCTTTATTTCAGATGAACTAGCATTCCTGCTAACACCAAGTACATCATAAAAATCTCTTGATAAAAGAGCTGCACCATAAAACAACATAATTTGTTTGTATATAAAGTATAACTATAAAAAATTTAGAACTGAAAAAGAAAATCAAAAGGCTAAAGTTTGAATTACCAGAGCCATGAATTGATCTTGCCACACAAAAACTACCATGGAAAGATCCCAACTTAAACCAGTTTTTATGGTTAGCTGCACATTTCCAAACATGCAACTGATTAAAAACCTACCAAATTTCTCTCCCCAAACAGCGAAAACGTAAAGGTACCAATTTTTGGGGAGTAATTGCCAGCAATCCTCACAGGATTGTAAGCTCCGGTACTTAATCTCCTAATATTCCCATTTAACGAATCTTTACAGACCTGTTATCCAATTAAAAATAAAAATCAGAAGACGAAACATTGGGCACAAATAACAATTGAATGAATTAAAAAAAAGTAGAAATCGAGAATTGGCAATTACAGATTGGGCAAATACTTCGGAAACAGAGCGGCGAGAGAGGAAAGCAAGAAGCTTGACGCCATGGGAACGAACCATCTGGTAAAGCGTAAGAGAATTGGGAGGGATTAGAGTAATAGTGAACTGAGAAAAAGGTGAGTTGGGGTTTTGGAGTGAGGAAATCAGGTAATTTGGAGGTTTAAACCCTACAAAAGCCCTAATTTTTCTGATTAGGGATTCGAAAGTTCTAGCTACTGTATTATTTCATGCCCAACCTCAAAGGAAGACAAACCTTTGTTTTTTAAAGTGGATTTTGCAAACCTATCATTTTTTTTTCAACCGAATAAATTTAACATGCAGTAAAAAAATTCATAGTCTTCAATGCAGTGTCACATTGCAGCAACTGCAAAGGCCTACCAAAAAATATAGTAACACTTCAACAAAAAAATATTAAAAAAAAAATACAACACTAATCAATAGTAAAAAATACAATGTGTAGTCGACTCCTTTTCACATATGTACATCATTCGGCCCTCGTAAGCTAGCATTGCAGAATTTGATAGAAGGTTTTGAAAAGTTTAATCATCTTTAAAAATTTAAATTTCGGTAATTCGTGGCTGCAGCATTGTAACTAATCATCAAGAAGAATGATAATAAATTGAACAAATCAAACTCAACCAATACAACGCAAGGAGAAGTTATTAAGTTGAAGATGTTGAGTGGAATATTCTAAAGAAAACAATTGTTGGGACTCAACAAGTCGAGACATGAACGTGATACAATACTTTAAGAGTAAACCTGATCTTACCACATATTGTGCTTCTTATTTTTTTTTTCAGTTGGATGTTTTTACTATTTGCGTGAATCATAATATTCTCAATGATGCATATTACAGTTTTGTTTTTACAAGATCTGCACTAGCAATAGAAAATGGAGGAAGAAGAGGCGGATCTTATATAGGCAGCAATGATGGGAGTGGAGCTGATTTATTAAGGAAAAAATATATTATAGAACATTTGGTTCCCCGACTTAGGTTTTTTTGCATGTTTCGTGAATCTGATTTAGTCTTGTGTTTCAAATACGTGATTCCTTTATATCAAATTTGAGTATTTTTGTATATTAAATTTACCTTCTTACCGGAAATTTTTCGTAATTTTGTATTGGTTAAATGGTGTGTCGGTCTTTGCCCAGTGCTAATATTTTTTTATTTTGTTGTGTAAGATTCCTTTGTTCTTTAAGGTCACTAAGTGTGGGCAATTCTTTCTCTTCCGTAAAAAGTGAGTATTCCTTTAAATAATATTTGATAATTCACGTTAAATACTTCTGAAAAAGTGAAAATAGGTAAATTGCAATTTCCACTGATAGGCAAGAAAGAAGTCAAAATATGTTGAAAATATCATTCATTATGATTACAACTGTTCTTGATGGGTTTTAAAAAAAAAACCTTAATCCAAATCCGTACTTTAAAACAAAATCATTCCCAAACCCGGTCCAAATTCATAAATATTTTATTTGTTATTAATTTTTTTTATTAAATTAATAGAAAAAATATAAAAAAAAGAGTCAAAATATGTTTAAATTTTAAATATAATTGCATTGTTTACTTAAAATATTTAATATTTAGTAACATTCTTTGTAACCAAGTATAAAAATTTAATAGGATAAAATATAAAATCTTAAAATAATAATAAATTTAATGTATAAATATATAAAATTATTCGTCGGGCTGGGTTTAATGTATAAATATATAAAATTATTCGTCGGGCTGGGCTTGGGT